>CALZFC010000262.1:2360000-2597500 GCA_945643635.1 Allodiplogaster sudhausi | reverse complement strand
CAGGTTGAAAAGGACAGCTGATAAAACACATAGCGAGGATGGCGAAAGAAAGCAATAAAAAATTATAAAAAGAAGAAAAGGGAGTAGAATTATTGTTCTAAGTAAGACCAGGGATGAGCAAACTAATGCTCGGACCCGCGAACTTGCTGGTCCGATCAGTTTTTGAGTAGCCAGGGGAAACAGGTAAAAGAAACAGTCAGGGCCGTATAAAACCAAGTGGAAGAAGATGAAAAATGGCATGGCTGAGCAGTCAATGAAGAGGCGCGTGCTATAAGTGAGGAAAGAGGGGAGGAGCATGGTGACGGGCATAAAAACAATGAAAGTCGATGAGAATGGCGGAACAGCAAGTCAGCATCAATTACTTTTCGTTTCGTTCTCCATTCTTACCTCTCATTCTCTTGCTTCTTATAAATGACACACGCATATTTCGAAAGCGAGAAGGCATGACAAAAGCTCTACGTTGCATGTTCTAGTACGAGGAATCCATTGCGAAAGACTGCCAAAGGCAGTAAATAAAGAGGGAGCGGATGATAGAACAGCTTGGTTGGGGAGGCACACGCACTGCCCAGTCACTTCCGGAAAAGCAGCCTCTTTTCAGAGAAGACTGAATTCCTTTCTCACTCTTCACTCTCGTCAATGTCCACTTTTCACTTTAGGAGGAAATCCTTGGGCAGAACATGAATAAAAAATAGAAGAGGAAACTCTTCGAAGTTGAATCAACTTCAAGGGGGATATCAAGAAGACTATGAAGAACACTCTTTATTGATTGAAGAATACATCCGCACATTAACGATTAAAAGTGACAAATTGCTTCACTCACAAGGAGCTGTTAAACCATTAAATAGAGAGAATACAAATCTTTGCCATCACCGGTCGCGTCAAATTGTGCCATTTAACGAATAGTCAAGAATATAGGGAATGGCTGACAGAGACTCTTCTATCCGTTGAAGACGTTGAAGAGCAGGATCCGGAATATCTCATAGCAAGCTCGATACGAATTTTTAAATGCGGCTGAATCTAGCGTACTTACAAGAAATAATTTCTTCAGCATTTCCGGGTACCAGCGGAAAGATTGGAGCTATTATATGCAGAAAAGGAAGGATATAGGTTATGAGAATGACTGAAGATTATCTTGAAAGGGTATTTATTGCACATTCACCTTATTAGTGAGGGAACATGGAGGTGGGCAGGAAAAAGGGATTAGAGCACATAAGACCGGAAGGATCCCGTGGAAGAAGTTGATGAAAGGCAGAGAAGAACAGCGACCACGCGAATGGAAAAGAACAGTGGTCAGCGTTGATAAACGCAGTGTCTTCATAGAAATATCAAGAACACTTTTCTACTACATTTAAGAAACCTTTAATCTAAAACTTCACCATGAATTTCGCTATTTAGAAAAGTTATGAGAGACTGAAGATAAGTCCACCGATTGCTGTCAGCATCAAAGGAGCGAACTCAGAAGCTAACCTTGACATCGCTGTTGTAAGACTGAAAGAACGAGCAGGAAGTTCATTTGTTTTATATTCAAAGGAAATATCAGACTATGGGGAAGGAAGAGGGAGATTCTCGCAAGGTTTGTATCTCTCAGCCGTCTCTGAAGAGTGAACGGGGATAAAGAGAGCTCTGCTTAATCCGCAGTCTCATTCTTCCTTTCTTCAGAGAAGCGTCTTCTCTGGTCGAAGAAGACGACGATCGATTGCAGATTCCTCGTCATCCGATGAGTCAGAAGGGTAGACATCCAGAGCCGCGCCCCCGCTAATCGACCCTGCAGACAAATCATCTTGGAAGAGAGAGGAGAGAGAGAGAGAAAGATAGAGAGAGAGAGAGAGAGAGAGAGAGAGAGAGAGAGGAGAGGAGAGAGAGAAAGATAGAGAAAGATAGAGAAAAAGAGAGAGAGAGAGAGAGAGAGAGGAGAGGAGAGAGAGAAAGATAGAAAAAGAGAGAGAGAGAGAGAGAGAGAGAGAGAGAGATAGAGAGAGAGAGAGAGAGAGAGAGAGAGAGCGACATTTCACTCCCTTGGTCGGTAATGGAATTGTGACTGGAGCCATTCTGGCATGTTCCATGTGTAAGACAAAACTACGAAACAAAAGAGACCTGGAATATCCTCGATCAGAATCCGTTCTTCTTTAGCTCCGCGATTCATGACTCCTTCGAAGATGCCGGACTGAGTCAGCCTAAAAAGGAGAAGAGGAAGGAGACGACATTGGTTACAATTCTAAACAAGAGAATCTCTCAGCAACTACAAACATTTGATGTGTTCGGCAGCAGGGAGTCATAAGAAAAAGATGAGTCATATCAAGATGAAAGTGAGATACAATTCAATCTGTCATGTTTTGAAAGCTTGAAAGCGGGGAAATTGAACAGAAAGGGAAGTACGCTTTTGAGTCATCGTCGCCTTCTTCTTCCAGAGAAAGTCGGAGGTACGGATTCCTCGCCACTGGTCTGCAAAAGAGAAAAAAAACTTCTAAGGGAACACAAGAAGGGAGAGACAGAGGGAGGGAGGGAGGGAGGGAGAGAGAGAGAGAGAGAGAGAGAGAAAGAGAGAGAGAGAGAGAGAGAGAGAGAGAGAGAGAGAGAGAGAGAGAATAGACTCACCTAAACTTGTAGCCGACAACAACAAAGAAGTAAAGGGTCGCCAACTCCACGATCGATGCAGTCATCCACTCCTTGTCGAAAGGAATCGCGGACTAAAGGAAACCAAATAGGCCTCGTTCATGTCAGCAATTCTTTTGCTCAGCAGTTTTATGATTAAAAAATCATCATGAGTAATATTAATTGGAAGAAATTGTAAGTAAAACAAGAAAAAAATGAAGAGAACCTGCAACATGTATTTAATGATCCGGGTCGCATAAATGTAAGCAATAACAAGAAGGTAGAAGTGCCTAGAACGACATGAATTAGTCATTGCGTCCAGGCAAGCCACGATATTCAGAGCCAGCATAAAAGGAATAAACCTGAAGAGCCGAAGTTTCTCGAGATTAAAGGCAGCTTTTCCATCGCTACGCGCGCCTTCTGTCAAGTGCTGCATCGACCTGAGAATCTCTTCCATTTCAGTAGAAGTTTGCACTGTACATCCCACGACAAATCTATCTAGTCTATAGCGCGGGGAGGTGCTGCGGGCCGGGGGATTGAGATACGGGGAAGCGGTTTTTTGCATTTTGTAGAGTATCCCTTGGGCTACCAGACTATGTGGGTTTCAAAAAATTGGGTTCGATATTGGCGCCGGCGCGGGCGGCCAAACTTTGGTCCGAGGCGACTTTGATTTGGGCACTTTGGCGAATTTGAGGGGTTGTATCTTTTTTTCAGGTAGAGATATGGCGATGAAAAAAATACTGAAAGATAGCTTGTCCAAAAATGAATATGATTCCTGGAGTTGAGATTGATTGGAGCTTTGGTAGATCGGTACGAGCCCGGCGCGTTTTGACCCCATTTTTTGGCCGTTTTTCGGCATGTAGTTTCAACTTTTCTCGAAATCTACAAAGTCCGCTTTTGATTAAACTGACTGCGATTGTAGGGTTTTTGACGGGCTTTCTTTTAATAGTAGATATATCGACTTTTGGGCACTAGAAGTTGTAGATATTATCGATTGAATGGTCAAACTTTTTTGTCAGGAGCGAACCTTCTAAAATTCATCTATTTAATTGTAGGGATCGTAGAGCGATGGGACTTGCAGAATATTGAAGGGCGTGGAGTCAGCTTCAATATGATTATACTTGCATTCCGATAGCTGATCAATAAAGTGCCCTGAGGGTGCTGTGAAGTGGAAAATTTTTGGAAGCCACTTTGAGCCGCGGTGTTTCCTCGGTGGTAAAAGCTTTTGCAACATGTTATATATCAATCGGTAGCTCTCGTGAGAGCGAACAACTTTCTCATACAAAACTGTTTCATATTTTGACTTTTTTGATCTACTTTTGGGGTCAGAAGGTTCAGGCCACTATTTCGGCCTTAGCGATCACTGACACTTTTGGCGCATATTTTTTTTTACTGTAGAGCCTAAAATTAGCTATCGAATGGTGTGCCAATCGTGGAAATCGGTTCAGGCATTTTCGAGAAAAAAATTATTTTGTTGCTTTTTGGTACATTTTCAGGGCACTTAGATATATTACCGACCCAGGTTCGAACCCGCGCGCGTGCAAACTCTTTTGCGCGTTTTAATATGACTTCTCATTAAATAAAAAGTATGTTAGAATGGATAGAAGACTCCAAGCTTTCTTATAGGCTGAATTTAAAAGCCCCAGATCGTCCCGTAATCACCGCTAGAGCAGACTTTTCCCCCTTTAGAGCCAACTAACGACCCTAAAAGACAACTATCCTACCCTTAGAGCCAAATATCAACAACAACCAACAACCAACGGAGTCAACTAACCCCCAGGCCAAAGGCCCGTAGCGTGACAAATTCACGCTAGTTAGAGTATATACTTAGAAACGCTTGTGGTTTATTTACGGGGGTTGCGCGGAGCGGCGTGGTGGACGGTGGGGGTGAGATTTTTTGGTGGGGTTTTTTTAGGATGGTAAATGAATATTCTGGCTACGTTTTGGTATAGGTTTGGGATTTTTGGGTTTTGGGTTTGGGGGTGGCGCCAGCGGTCAAAGTTGCAACATTTCGGCGCGCGCTTACGCTGGGTTGGCCACTTTGAGCGTTTGCATCTTTTGAACGGAGAGGAATTGGGGAATGAAAAAAATATGAGTCGATAGTCCATGTCTTAATTATTAAGATTCCTGGTTGGTTTGGTGATAGTGCATCAGGGGCGGCCAGGGGGCGTGGCCAAATTTTGACCCCCTTTTTTGGCCCTTTTTTGCTCTGTTTTTTCTCACTATCGAAAATTCTGTAGGTACGTTTTTCGAATTGCGAACATATATGATGTAGTTTTTCAAGGCGCATCTTCTGATCTATTGATCTGCTCCATAGCCCACCAAGATCGATAGATACGAGGCAAAAACAGGCGGACCCATTTTGTTAGGGGCGAACATTTGAAAAATCAATACTCGGAGAATCGGGATTGGAGCGGGACGGGACATTCAGAATATTGATCAGTTTTAGGAGAGCTTTGGAATGAGCCTACTCCCGTTAGGCTGGGATTCCGGGAAAGTACCCTGAGGGGGCCGTGAATTATGGAATTTTTGGGAGTCCATTTCCGCGGCTGTTTTTTCTCGGATGTTGGAGTTATGGCAACGTGTTATATATCATTCTGTAGCTTTTGCGAAGGTGAACAAATGTCTCATACAAAACAGTTTCATATAACGACATTTTTGATCTACTTTTGGGGTCAGAAGGTTTAGGCCACTTTTTCGACCTTAGCTATCACTGACACTATTTGGGTCATATTTTTATTCGAATAGAGCCTAAAATTAGCTATCGAATGATAGGTTGATGGTCGGTATCCGTTCAGGCATATTCGAGATATGAATTATTTTGTGGCTTTTTGGTGCATTTTCATGGCACGCAGATTTTCTAACGACCCAGGTTCGGAGTCGCGCGCGGGCAAACCCTTTTGCGCGCTTTTATACAAGTCCCTATTACATTTAAACAATGCTAGGACATAGCGCGCACTCCAAGGGAGATAATGGGCGGCGATACTGAAACCAGGTCCCCCCATAGCTCCGCTAGTTAGAGAGTATACTTAGAAACGCTTGTGGTTTATTTACGGGGGTTGCGCGGAGCGGCGTGGTGGGCGGGGGAGTTGAGATTTTCGAGTGGGGTTTTTGTAGGATGGTAAATGAATATTGGGGCTACGTTTTGGTATTGGTTTGGGATTTTTGGGATTTGGGTTTGGGGGTGGCGCCAGCGGTCAAAGTTGCAACTTTTCGGCGCGCGCTTGCGCTGGGTTGGCGAGATTGAGCGTTTGTATCTTTTGTTTCGGAGAAGATGGGAAGCTGAAAAAAATAGTCACTGATAGGGCATGTCTTCAAGATTAATAGGACACAAATTGGGCGAATTCCGCCCGAGGGTCTTTCCTGTGGGCGTGGCCAAAATTTTACCCCGTTTTTTGGCCCTTTTTTGCTCTGTTTTTTCTCACTATCGAAAATTCTGTAGGTACGTTTTTCGAATTGCGAACATATATGATGTAGTTTTTCAAGGCGCATCTTCTTATGTATTGATCTGCTCCTTAGCCTACCTAGATCGATAGATACAGGGCAAAAACAGGCGGACCCATTTTGTTAGGAGCGAACATTTGAAAAATCAATACTCGCAGATTAGGGATTGGAGCTGGACGGGACATTCAAAATATTGTTTAGTTTTTGGAGATCTTTGAAATGAGCCGACTCCCGTTTGGCTGGGATTCTGGGAAAGTACCCTGAGGGGGCCGTGAAATCTCGAAATTTTCGGAGGCCGTTTCCGCGGCTGTTTTTTCTTGGGGATTGGAATTTTGGCTACATGTTATATATGATTCTGTAGCTCTCCAGAAGGCGAACAAATGTTTCATACAAAACGTTTTCATATTTTGTCATTTTTGATCTACTTTTGGTCCGAGAATGTTTAGGCCACTTTTTCGACCATAGCTATCACTGACACTTTTTGGGGCATATTTTTATTCAGATAGAGCCTAAAATTAGCTATCGAATGGTATGTCAAACGTCGCAATTGATCCAGGCCTTTTCGAGATATGAATTATTTTGTGGCTTTTTGGTGCATTTTCATCACACGCAGATTTTCTTAACGACCCAGGTTCGGAGTCGCGCGCGGGCAAACCATTTTGCGCGTTTTAATTCGACCCCCAATGCAAAGTTCTCAATGCTAGGACATAGCGCGCACTCCAAGGGAGAGAATGGGCAAAGATACTGAAACCAGGTCCCCCCATAGCTCCGCTAGTTAGAGTGTATACTTAGCATTGCTTGATGATTATAGGCCGGGGTTGCGCGGAGCGGCGTGGTGGGCGGTAGAGTTGAGATTTTCGAGTGGGGTTTTTTTAGGATGGAAAATGAATATTGGGGCTACTTTTTGGTATTGGTTTGGGATTTTTGGGTTTTCGTTTTCCGGTCGGTGCCGGCGGCCAAAGTTGCAACATTTCGGCGCGAGGTTGCGCTGGGATGGCCACTTTGAGCGATTGCATCTTTTGAACGGAGAGGAATTGGGGAATGAAAAAAATATGAGTCGATAGTCCATGTCTTAATTATTAAGATTCCTGGTTGGTTTAGTGTTAGTGCCTCAGGGGTGGCCAGGGGGCGTTGCCAAATTTTGACCCCCTTTTTTGGCCCTTTTTTTGCTCTGTATTTGCTCACTATCTCAAAATCTGTACCTGCGCATTTCTTGCTTTCGACATATATCATGTAGTTTTTGACGGCGCATCGACTGATCTATAGCTGATCTACTGAAAGTACCTAGATCGATAGATACGAGGCAAAAACAGGCGAACCCATTTTGTTAGGAGCGAACCTTTGAAAAATTAGTACTCGGAGATTTGGGACCGGAGCGGGATGGGACATTTAGAATATTGTACAGTGTTACGAGTGCTTTGAAATGAGCCTACTCGCGTTTGGCTGGGATTCCAGGAAAGTACCCTGAGGGGGCCGTGAAATGTCGAATTTTTGGGAGGCCCTTTCCGCGCCTGTTTTTTCTCGGATGTTGGTGTTATGGCAACGTGTTATATATCATTCTGTAGCTCTCGAGAAGGCGAACAAATGTCTCATACAAAAGTTTTCCATAGAACGACGTTTTTGATCTACTTTTGGTCCGAGAATGTTCAGGCCACTTTTTCGACCTTAGCTATCACTGACACTTTTTGGGGCATATTTTTATTCGAATAGAGCCTAAAATTAGCTATCGAATGATAGGTTGTTTGTCAGTATTCGTTCAGGCAGTTTCGAGATATAAATTATTTTGTGGCTTTTTAGTACATTTTCATCGCACGCAGATTTTGTTAACGACCCAGGTTCGGAGTCGCGCGCGGTCAAACCCTTTTGCGCGCTTTTATATGAGCTAAAACTAAACAAATTCAATGCTAGGACATAGCTCACACTCCAAGGGAGATAATGGGCAAAGATACTGAAACCAGGTCCCCCCATAGCTCCGCTAGTTAGAGAGTATACTTATAAACGCTTGTCGATTATTTACGGGGGTTGCGCGGAGCGGCGTGGTGGGCGGGGGAGGTGGGATTTTCGAGTGGGGTTTTTTTAGGATGCTAAATGAATATTGGGGCTACGTGTTGGTATTGGTTTGGGATTTTTGGGTTTTGGTTTTGGGGTCGGCGCCGGCGGCCAAAGTTGCAACTTTTTGGCGCGAGGTTGCGCTGGGTTGGCCATTTTGAGCGTTTGCATCTTTTGAACGGAGAGGAGTTGGGGAATGAAAAAAATATGAGTCGATAGCCCATCTCTTAATTATTAAGATTCCTGGTTGGTTTGTTGATAGTTCCTCAGGGATGGCCAGGGGGCGTGGCCAAAATTTTACCCCGTTTTTTGGCCTTTTTTTGCTCTGTTTTTTCTCACTTTTTCAAAATCTGTACCCGCGATTTTCTTTGTTTCGACATATATCATGTAGTTTTTGACGGCGCATCGACTGATCTATGGGTGATCTCCTGAAGTTGCCTCGATCGATAGATACGAGGGAAAAACCGACGGACCAATTTTGTTAGGAGCGAACCTTTGAAAAATCAATACTCGGAGATTTGGGATTGGAACAGGATGGGACATTCAGATTATTGTTCAGTTTTAGGAGAGCTTTGGAATGAGCCTACTCGCGTTTGACTGGGATTCCGGGAACGTACCCTGAGGGGGCCGTGAAATCTCAAAATTTTGAGTGGCCATTTCCGCGGCCGTTTCTTCTCGGGGATTGGCCTTATGGCAACATGTTATATATAATTCTGTAGCTCTCGAGAAGGCGAACAAACGTCTCATACAAAACGTTTTCATATTTTGGCATTTTTGATCTACTTTTGGTCCGAGAATGTTCAGGCCACGTTTTCGACCTTAGCTATCACTGATACTTTTTGGGGCATATTTTAATTCATATAGAGCCTAAAATTAGCTATCGAATGATAGGTTGATTGTCGGTATCCGTTCAGGCATATTTGAGATATGAATTATTTTGTGGCTTTTTGGTACATTTTCATCGCACGCAGATTTTCTAACGACCCAGGTTCGGAGTCGCGCGCAGGCAAACCCTTTTGCGCGTTTTATTATTACCCCCAATGCAAAGTTCTGAATGCTAGGACATAGCGGAGACTCCAAGGGAGATTATGGGCGGAATATGTGATACCAGGTCCCCCCATAGCTCCGCTATCTAGAGTTATATAAAAGTCGACTGTTATTTATTGACGGGTATAGCGCGGAGAGGTGCTGTGGGCGGGGGAGTTGAGATATCGGGGAACGGTTTTTTAGGGAACATGTAAAAGTTTCCGGGCTACAAGAATATGTGGGTTTCAAAAAATTGGGCTCAATATTGGCGCCGGCGCCGGCGGCCAAACTTTGGTCCGAGGCGAGTTGGATTTGGGCACTTTGCCGACTTTGAGAGGTTGTATCTTTTTTTCGGGTACAGATATGAGGATGAAAAAAATACTGGAAGATAGCCCGTCCAAAAATGAATATGATTCCTGGAGTTGAGATTTGTTGACCTACTTGTAGATCAGTACGAGGCCGGCGCGCAAACCATACGTTTTTGGGGTACTTTTTTAGGCTCATTCTTCTCATTTTCTCGGAATCTACAAAGTCCGCTTTTGATTAAACTGACTGCGATTGTAGAGTTTTTGGCGGCGCATCTTTTAATAGTAGAATTATCAACTTTTGGACACTACAAGTTGTAGATATTATCGATTGAAGCGTGAACATTTTTTGTTAGGAGCGAACCTTCTAAAATACATATCTTTATGAATAGGGAAGGTAGAGGGATGAGAGTTTCAGAATCATGCAGAGTTTCACGAGAGCTTCAATATGAGTATAGGTAGGTTAGGCTGGGTTATCATTAAAGTGCCCTGCCAGGGCCGTGAAGTGTCAAATTTTTGGAGTGCACTTTGGGTCTCCGTTTCTTCTCGGTAGTTAAAGATTATGCCACATATTATATACTATTCTGTAGCTCTCGAGAAGGAGAAGAACTTTCTCATACAAAACGTTTTAATATTTTGTCGTTTTTGATCTACTTTTGGTGTCAGAATGTTCAGGCCACTATTTCGGCCTTAGCTATCACTGACACTTTTTGGCGCATATTTTTTTTATTGTAGAGCCTAAAATTAGCTATCGAAAGATAGGTAGATCATGGGATTCGATCCAGGCATATTCGAGATATGAATTATTTTGTGGCTTTTTGGGCTATTTTCACTGCACATCGAAACTCATGGGTCGCAGGTTCGAATCCCCGCGCGCGCAAACTCTCTTGCGCGCTTTTGTATGACTTCTGAGAATGTTAAAAGAGTGATATCATATAGTAAAGACTCCAAGCTTTCTAATGAGCTTAAATTCAAAGGCCCAGATAGTCCAGTAGCGCCGCTAGAACAGACTTTTGACCCTTTAGAGCCAAACTTTAACCCTTAGAGCCAACTAACCTTCCCTTAGAGATAATTTATATCGGGAAATGGCCTCCGGGGCGATAGCCCCGGTGGCCATTGACCGGGCCAAAGGCCCGTAGCGTGACAAAGTCACGCTAGTCTATTATTATATAAAAGTCGACTGTAATTTATTCACTGGTATAGCGCGGAGAGGTGCTGTGGGCGCGGGGGTTGAGATACGGACAAGCGGTTTTTTGGGGAACATGTAAAAGTTTCCGGACTACCAGAATATGTGGGTTTCAAAAAATTGGGTTTGATATTGGCGCCGGCGCGGGCGGCCAAACTTTGGTCCGAGGCGACTTTGATTTGGGCACTTTGGCGACTTTGAGCGGTTGTATCTTTTTTTCAGGTAGAGATATGGCGATGAAAAAAATACTGAAAGATAGCCCGTCCAAAAATGAATATGATTCCTGGAGTTGAGATTGATTGGAGCTTTGGTAGATCGGTACGAGTCCGGCGCGTTTTGACCCCATTTTTTGGCCGTTTTTCGGCATGTAGTTTCAACTTTTCTCGAAATCTACAAAGTCCGCTTTTGATTAAACTGACTGCGATTGTAGAGTTTTTGACGGCGCATCTTTTAATAGTAGAATTATTAACTTTTGGGCACTAGAAGTTGTAGATATTATCGATTGAAGGGTCAAAATTTTTTGTTAGGAACGAACCTTCTAAAATTCATATCTTTATGAATAGGCAAGGTAGAGGGATGAGAGTTTCAGAATCATGCAGAGTTTCACGAGAGCTTCAATATGAGTATACTTGCGTTTGGCTGGCTTTTTATTAAAGTGCCCTGCCAGGGCCGTTAAGTGGCAAATTTTTGGAACGCACTTTGGGCCTCCGTTTCTTCGCGACAGTTAAAGGTGTTGCCACATATTATATACCGTTCGGTAGCTTTCGAGAAGGCGAACAACTTTCTCATACAAAGCATTTTGATATTTTGTCGTTTTTGATCTACTTTTGGGGTCAGAATGTTCAGGCCACTATTTCGGCCTTAGCACTGACACTTTTTGGCGCATATTTTTTTTATTGTAGAGCCAAAAATTAACTATCGAATGATAGGTAGATCATGAGATTTGATAAAGGCATATTCGAGATATGACTTATTTTGTGGCTTTTTGGGCTATTTTCACTGCACATCGAAACTCATGGGTCGCAGGTTCGAATCCGCGCGCGCGCAAACTCTTTTGCGCGCTTTTATATGAGTCCTGATGAAATTATAAGAGTGCTATCATGTACAAAAGACTCTAAGCTTTCTAATGAGCTTAAATTCAAAGGCCCAGATAGTCCAGTAGCGCCGCTAGAACAGACTTTTGACCCTTTAGAGCCAAATTTTAACCCTTAGAGCCAACCCTTATACTCGTGTTTGTATGGCTTTTCATTAAACTGCCCTGAGGGGGCCGTGAAATGTCAAATTTTTGGAGCGCATTTTGGGCCTCCGTTTCTTCGCGGTAGTTAAAGATGTTGCCACATGTTATATACCATTCTGTAGCTCTCGCGAAGGCGAACAACTTTCTTATACAAAACATTTTGATTTTTCGATGTTTTTGATCTACTTTTGGGGTCAGAATGTTCAGGCCACTTTTTCGGCCTTAGCTATCACTGACACTTTTTGGCGCATATTTTTTTTTATTGTAGAGCCTAAAATTAGCTATCGAATGGTAGGTCGATGGTCGCATTTGATTCAGGCATTTTCGAGATATGAATTATTTTGTTGCTTTTTGGGCTATTTTCTCTGCACTTCCAAACTCATGGGTCGCAGGTTCGGAGTCGCGTGCGCGCAAACCCTTTTGCGCGTTTTTGTATGCCTCATGATGAAATTCTAAGAGTGCTATCATGTACAAAAGACTCTAAACTTTCTAATGGGCAGAAATTCAAAGGCCCAGATAGTCCATTAGCGCCGCTAGAACAGACTTTTGACCTTTTAGAGCCAACCCTTAGAGCCAACTAACAACCCTTAGAACCAGATAAAAACCCTTGGATAAATTTTTATATCGGGAAATGGCCTCCGGGGCGATAGCCCCGGTGACCATTGACCGGGCCAAAGGCCCGTAGCGTGACAAAGTCACGCTAGTCTAGAGTTATCTAAAAGTCGACTGTAATTTATTTACGGGTATAGCGCGGAGAGGTGTAGCGGGCGGTGGGGGTGAGATACGGGCAAGGGGTTTTTTGGGGATTATTTAATAGTGTCTGGGTTAGAGAATCGCTAGTTAGAGAATTTGCTTGTTCAATATTTACTGGGTTTGCGCGGAGCGGCGTGGTGGGCGGGGGAGTTGAGATTTTCGAGTAGGGTTTTTTTAGGATGGTAAATGAATATTGGGGCTACGTTTTGGTATTGGTTTGGGATTTTTGGGTTTTGGTTTTGGGGTCGGCGCCGGCGGCCAAAGTTGCAACTTTTTGGCGCGAGGTTGCGCTGGGTTGGCCACTTTGAGCTATTGGATCTTTTGAACGGAGATTAATTGGGGAATGAAAAAAATATGAGTCGATAGCCCATGTCTTAATTATTAAGATTCCTGGTTGATTTGTTGATAGTGCCTCAGGGGTGGCCAGGGGGCGTGGCCAAATTTTGACCCCCTTTTTTGGCCCTTTTTTGCTCTGTTTTTGCTCACTAACTTGAATTTTCAAAATTAACTTTTTCTGCTTTCGACATATATGATGTAGTTTTTCAAGGCGCATTCACTGATATATAGATTGTGGGGCTAAATACATTGGGTCATATCGATCTGGGGCAAAAACAGGCGGACCCATTTTGTTAATAGCGAACCTTTGAAAAATCAATACTCGGAGATTTGGGACCGGAGCGGGAAGGGACATTTAGAATATTGTACAGTTTTACGAGTGCTTTGAAATGAGCCTACTCGCGTTTGGCTGGGATTCCGGAAAAGTACCCTGAGGGGGCCGTGAAATGTCGAATTTTTGGGAGGCCAATTCCGCGGCTGCTTCTTCTCGGGGATTGGCCTTATGGCAACATGTTATATATGATTCTGTAGCTCTCGAAAAGACGAACACATTTGTCATACAAAACGTTTTAATATTTTGGCGTTTTTGATCTACTTTTGGTCCGAGAATGTTTAGGCCACTTTTTCGACCTTAGCTATCACTGACACTTTTTGGCGCATATTTTTATTCGAATAGAGCCTAAAATTAGCTATCGAATGATAGCTTGACCGTCGGTATTGGTTCAGGCATATTCGAGATATGACTGATTTTGTGGCTTTTTGGTGCATTTTCATGGTACGCAGATATTCAACCGACCCGGGTTCGGAGTCGCGCGCGGGCAAACCCTTTTGCGCGTTTTTATATGACCCCAAATGCAAATTTCTTAATGCTAGGACATAGCGGAGACTCCAAGGGAGATAATGGGCAAAGATACTGAAACCAGGTCCCCCCATAGCTCAGCTAGTTAGAGAACCTACTTAGCATTGCTTGTGGTTTATTGCCGGGGTTTGCGCGGAGCGGCGTGGTGGGCGGTGGGGGTGAGATTTTGGGGTGCGGTTTTTTTAGGATGGAAAATGAATATTGGGGCTACGATATGGTATGGGTTTCGGATTTTTGGGATTTGGGTTTGGGGGTGGCGCCAGCGGCCAAAGTTGCAACTTTTTGGCGCGCGCTTGCGCTGGGTTGGCAACTTTGAGCGTTTGCATCTTTTGAATGGAGAGGAATTGGGTGAGGAAAAAAACAGTGGCTGATAGGGAATGTCTTCAAGATTAATAGGACTCAAATTGGGCAAATTCCGCCCGAGGGTCTTTCCTGTGGGCGTGGCCAAAGTTTTACCCCGTTTTTTGGCCCTTTTTTGCTCAGTATTTGCTCACTATCTCAAAATCCCTCTTACCAATTTTCAATTTTAAGACTTATGTCATGTAGTTTTGGACGGCGCATCGATTGATCTATTGCACATGTCCTGAAAGTGCCTGGATCGATAGATACGAGGCAAAAACAGGCCGACCCATTTTGTTAGGGGCGAACCTTTGAAAAATCAATACTCGGATATTTGGGATCGGAGCAGAATGGGACCTTCAGATTATTGTTCAGTTTTACGAGAGCTTTGAAATGAGCCTACTCCCGTTTGGCTGGGGTTCTGGTAAAGTACCCTGCGGGGGCCGTGAAATGTCAAATTTTTGGGAGGCCCTTTCCGCGGCTGTTTCTTCTCGGGGATTGGCCTTATGACAACATCCTATATATGATTCTGTAGCTCTCGAGAAGGCGAACAACTTTGTCATACAAAACGTTTTGATATTTCGATGTTTTTGATCTACTTTTGGTCCGAGAATGTTTAGGTCACTTTTTCGACCTTAGCTATCACTGACACTTTTTGGGGCATATTTTTATTCATATAGAGCCTAAAATTAGCTATCGAAGGATAGGTTGTTCGTCGGTATTCGTTCAGGCATATTCGAGATATGAATTATTTTGTGGCTTTTTGGTGCATTTTCATCGCACCCAGAATTTCTAACGACCCAGGTTCGGAGTCGCGCGCGGGCAAACCCTTTTGCGCGTTTTATTATTACCCTAATGCAAAGTTCTGAATGCTAGGACATAGCGGAGACTCCAAGGGAGATTATGGGCGGAACATGTGATACCAGGTCCCCCCATAGCTCCGCTAGTTAGAGAACCTACTTAGCATTGCTTGATGATTATGGGCCGGGGTTGCGCGGAGCGGCGTGGTGGGCGGTGGGAGTGAGATTTTCGAGTGGGGTTTTTTTTAGGATGGAAAATGAATATTGGGGCTACGATATGGTATGGGTTTGGGATTTTTAGGATTTGGCTTTGGGGTCGGCGCCGGCGGTCAAAATTGGAACTTTTCCGCGCGAGGTTGCGCTGGGTTGGCCACTTTGAGCGTTTGCATCTTTTGTTTCGGAGAAGATGGGAAGCTGGAAAAAATAGTGACTGATAGAGCATGTCTTCAAGATTAATAGGACACAAATTGGGCGAATTCCGCCCGAGGGTCTTTCCTGTGGGCGTGGCCAAAGTTTTACCCCGTTTTTTGGCCCTTTTTTGCTCTGTATTTGCTCACTTTCTCAAAATCCCTCTTGTCGATTTTTGATTTTAAGACTTATATCATGTAGTTTTTGACGGCGCATCGACTGATCTATTGTCCAGGTCCTAAAGTTGCCTAGATCAATAGATACGAGGATCGAACCTTTGAAAAATCAATACTCGGAGATTAGGGATTGGAGCGGGATGGGACATTCAGAATATTGAACAGGTTTACGAGAGCTTTGAAATGAGCCTACTGCCGTTTGGATGGGATTCCAGGAAAGTACCCTGAGGGGGCCGTGAAATGTCGAATTTTTGGGAGGCCCTTTCCGCGGCTGTTTTTTCTCGGATGTTGGTTTCATGGCAACATGTTATATATGATTCTGTAGCTCTCGAGAAGACGAACAACTTTGTCATACAAAACGTTTTCATACAACGACGTTTTTGATCTACTTTTGGGGTCAGAATGTTTAGGGCACTTTTTCGACCTTAGCTATCACTGACACTTTTTGGCGCATATTTTTATTCAAATAGAGCCTAAAATTAGCTATCGAATGGTAGTTGAACCTTTAGATTTGGTCCAGCCATATTCGAGAAATGAATTATTTTGTGGCTTTTTGGTGCATTTTCACCGCACGCAGATATTCTACCAACCCAGGTTCGGAGTCGCGCGCGGGCAAACAATTTTGCGCGCTTTTATATGAGCTAAAACTAAACAAATTCAATGCTAGGACATAGCGGAAACTCCAAGGGAGATAATGGGCGACGATACTGAAACCAGGTCCCCCCATAGCTCCGCTAGTTAGAGAACCTACTTAGACACGCTTGTGATTTATTTACCGGGTTTGCGCGGAGCGGCGTAGCGGGCGGTGGGAGTGAGATTTTGGGGTGGGGTTTTTTTTAGGATGGAAAATGAATATTTGGGCTACGTTATGGTATTGGTTTGGGATTTTTGGGATTTGGGTTTGGGGTGGCGCCAGCGGCCAAAGTTGCAACTTTTCGGGGCGCGCTTGCGCTGGGTTGGCGAGTTTGAGCGTTTGTATCTTTTGAATGGAGAGGAGTTGGGACATGAAAAAAATAGTCACTGATAGGGCATGTCTTCAAGATTAATAGGACACAAATTGATCGAATTCCGCCTGAGGGTCTTCAAAGTGGGCGTGGCCAAAATTTTACCCCGTTTTTAGGCCCTTTTTTGCTCTGTTTTTGCTCACTAACTCAAATTTTCAAAAGGCGGTATTTTCTGCTTTCGACATATATGATGTAGTTTTTCAAGGCGCATGTTCAGATATATAGATTGTGAGGCTAAATACATTGGGTCATATCGATCGAGGGCAAAAACTGGCGAACCCATTTTGTTAGGAGCGAACATTTGAAAAATCAATACTCGAAGATTTGCATTTGGAGCGAGACAGCACATTCAGAATATTGTACAGTTTCAAGAGAGCTTTGAAATGAGCCTACTCCCGTTTGGCTGAGATTCCGGGAACGTACCCTGAGGGGGCCGTGAAGTCTCAAAATTTTGGGAGGCCATTTCCGCGGCTGTTTTTTCTCAGATGTTGGTGTTATGGCAACATGTTATATACCATTCGATAGCTCTCGAGAAGGCGAACAAATGTCTCATACAAAACGTTTTCATATTTTGACTTTTTTGATCTACTTTTGGTCCGAGAATGTTTAGGCCACTTTTTCGAACTTAGCTATCACTGACACTTTTTGGGTCATATTTTTATTCGAATAGAGCTTAAAATTAGCTATCGAATTGTATGTCAATCGTCGCAATTGATACAGGCATATTCGAGATATGAATTATTTTGTGGCTTTTTGGTACATTTTCTGTGCACGCAGATTTTCAAACGGCCCAGGTTCGGAGTCGCGCGCGGGCAAACCGTTTTGCGCGTTTTTATTTGACCCCCAAAGCAAAGTTCTTAATGCTAGGACATAGCGGAGACTCCAAGGGAGATAATGGGCAAAGATACTGAAACTAGGTCCCCCCATAGCTCCGCTAGTCTCTTCTTAGATTAAACAACGTAAAAAGTTAAAAGGCCGGTTACGGCAGATTGCTTCCTGTGGGCGGCAGGATTGGTGGATTTGGATGAAACTTTCCAGAAAGGTACATTGAAGTCTCGGCTATCGTCCTATGAGTGTTTGGAAATTTTTGGTTGGCGCCGGCGCCACAAAGGGGGCCGACTCGGGAAACTTTGAGGTGGAATATCTCTTTTTCTAGGGCACCTACAAAAATAACAAAAATAGTAGTGTATTCCTCAGGACCGAAACTACCAATGGCCAGAAGTTCGATTTCGTAGATCGATCGGTAGATCGGTGGGAATGGATTTTCCATAAAGGGCACTTTTTCGCATGTTTTTGCCCCTTATCTCAAAATCCTGACGTGCGCTTCGTTGATTATCGGGTTCTATCGATGTAGTTTTTCAATGCGCATCTTTTGATGTGTGACTTGTAAACTTTTGCGCATCAGGGATATCAAAAAAATCGATAAAACTAAAAAATAATTTTGTTAGGAAACAACTTTGAAATTTTATATCTCAAGAAGTAGGAACGGCATCGGGATGGGACTTGATGCATTTTGTTCAGAATTGAACAGGCTTCAATATGAGCCTAATTTGGTTAGACTGGGTTTCCGGGAAAGTGCCCTGAGGGTGAGGTGAAATTTAGGTCACTTTCCTGACATTTTTTTCCTCGGTTTTAGAACATATGGCTACATGTCGCATACCATTCGGTAGCTTAGGAGTAGGGGAACAACTCTCTCATACAAAACTTTTTCGTAAAATCAATTTTTGGTCTACATATGGGGTCGACCATGTTCTCGTGCAAATTTAGGCCTGATACTCGAGTTAACGTTCGGGGGACTATTTTTAATGGCATAAGGATGAAAAAAGCAGTAGAATGAGCTATTTTATTTCATATGTTACCGCTGGAAAAATCGATATTTCGTAGGTCAGTATTTTTTTAGAGGCAAGGAGTTGGAATTTTTGGTTCATAAGTTAGATCTAAACAGAGTCGCGGATTACAAGCTCTCTGTCGTCAAGATTATGAAAATCGGAGACTTCTGCGCGAAGTTATGGGCACGAACGTGAATATGAGCCTCGTTTCTTTGCCATTCTGCATCTAACATCTCACCGCTGACTTGGGAAAGGTAGAGTGAAGTCAGAACTAAGCCTCTTTGGTCTAATGCTGAGGAGCTCACTGAGAAGTCCAAAGAACCCGGGTTCGATGCCCGGTCGGGAACAGACTTTTTGCACATTTTGGAAAACTTAATTTCTATTTATAAATCTCATTTAACTAAAGGAAATTAAATAAAAGAGCCATTCTAAAGGTTTTAATACTACGTGCGTGGTCAAGTGCATGCATGATCAAGTGCATTTCGATTGCGTTTGCGAATTCATTGTATATGCATCCAATCTTCCGTGTCTAAGCGACTCACACATATAATAATAATAATATTAGTAATAATGATAAGATATAAGAATAAAAGATATAAGAATAAAATACAAGAATAAAAAAACAAAGAGAGATATTCGCCTTTGTATTACGTTCACTCCTCCCATTGAACTCGGGCCTGGGCCAGCAATCCTTCACAAAATGGCCTGTGGCAAAAACCGTCTAATATAGGTTGCGCAGCAGGACGGGGCTGGGAGAGCGTGAGCGCAATCAAGCAATTCGGCTCGATTAAGGAAGCATACAGGGCAGCTATTTTAAGGGCGGCCCGCTGCTCGCCGGTGTCGGACGCAGGCATCCAATGCGTTCTGGCGTCCGACGCAGGCGTCCGATGCTCGGTGGCGTCGGACAAAGGCGTCCGATTGACTTCTTTATCTGTTCTTCATTCTCCCCGAACTTCGTAGTCTTTCGTAGTGTGCTCTATTCACTCTGTTCGATCCAAACTACCACTTGTTCTTTTCAACCTCATTAGTCCGTTAGATGTCTCCACCTATCACTCAATGTGAAATGTCAATCTATCGCCCCGGTGGCCATTTCCCGATTTAAGAAGGTATAAGTGGGGGTCGTTAGTCCAGCGAGGGTTGCTTTGTTGTGTTGGCCATTGACCGGGCCGAAGGAAGTTACAGATAATTATTAATCAAACGAACCAAATAATCGGGAAGAAGATAAAGAAGCAGCAGATCATGTCCAGGAAGACGAACATTTCAAACCAGAGCTGAAGAAATGCTTACTGCTAAAGATATTTCTTGGCTAAAAATGAATATAGGATGTGACCTGAAAAGAAGCTTCGCCAAATTCGCTCTCCTCGATAATAATCATGGCAATGTTGTCAATTATCTGCAATTGAAAGGGCTATTCTTCTGTGAATAAAGAAAGAAGAAAGCAGCAACCTGAAGAGGCAAGACAACCATGAAGACTTTTCTGTCTCTCTCGGTCAAGAAGTTCTTAAAGAACGTGTAGCCCGTGCCGATGAGAATGATCGTTCCGAACAGGAGAGCTCCCTTCAGGCTGAAACAGTTCTCTGATAAACACTATCAAGAGATGAAACAAGATAAGAATAAAATAAGATCTAAAAACTGACAGATGAGTGACATAGAAGACGACAGCCCAGATCTCTCGTTGCTGGCCATACTTGGAGACAAAGTAGAAGTTGACTCCGTGGAAGAAGAGCGAAAGGGCCTTCAGGAAGACCAGTGCAGCCATGAGCCAATGCACGCGGAACACGTTCAACCGACTAAACATTTCCCTTTCTTAATGGAATTCATTGAACACAGAAGAGATGCTCACTCTGTGATGCAAAGTCGGTGTATCCATACAATGCCAGAGACGGTGAAGAGAAGAGACACGTAGAGATAGAGCTGAGGTTTCGGAACATCGCCGGCTGAGAGGAATGAACCGACATTCTTCTCAACCACATCCACAGTGAGGTCCACCGCCACTCGGTCACTGTTGACGATTAAACAGTAGAAATGGCAACAAACCAATAACGAGCAAGAACCTGTATCCATGAGCATGGTAGTTGAAGCAGTTATGATATATGAAATGGTATTTCCCACGCTGCTCTTCAGTGAAACGAATCGAGATCTCAAAGCACGAACATGGAAAAAAAATAAAGAACAGACAGAAGGAATTCTTGATCATGTAGAAAAATGATTTTCCACTCTTCTTCTCACCCACATGTCAGAGATTGTACCAACTCATTTAACATAGTTCTAATACCGGAAATTGGGTTAAGATGTTAATGAAAATAAAAGGAAATCAAAGGCAACTAACACAGCGATAATTTTTTTACTCCCAATTCGATTAAGTCAAAAATAAGCTCACGTTATATTTTCAAACGTGATTTTTAAAACTAATAGACGAGCAAGTAATTTCGGAAGACATACAGAAGTAGAATATTGATTGTCGTTTTTTTCAAGTGGAATGTAGTCAATGTAAGCTGTCTTCGCAGTTCCGCCAAAAGGATTAAGCCTCTTCATGATTTCTAAAATACCATCTCGCTTTCTCCTCGTCTTCGTTTCCTGCAACTTGCTGAATTAAAACTTTTTTTTACAAAGAAGTCAGTGCAAACTTATTAATCAAAAGACTTGTGAGATGCCGACAAACCTCAGCAGCCTTTTTTTCGTCGTCTGCAATTTTCTTGATAGTTTCGATGTATGCTTCATCAGGAAGTGCGCACCTACAAAGAAATAAATTTACAAAAACATTACCATTTCTTAGTGGATTTAGTTCCAAAACCCATCATTAAGAAGGTCAAGAAGAGACAAATATGATAGGAAGAGGTGAGAAGAAGGATGTAGTAACAAGGAATGGCGGCATTCCTTTCCTCAAGGATTCATGTGACGAGTAAAAAGGATGGCGTAGGTTGGAGAGGGACATCCCACGTGACTAACTTGAAAGAAACGACTGTTCCGAATAATGATCATGTAAAAACTAGCAGAAAAGAGAAAGAAGAGAAACCGAATGCGAAGCAGATGTCAGTTGTTCCGAGTCAAGGAATTTGAAAGAATATGAACACTTCCGTTCAAGCTCTCATGACAAGAGCATATTGTAAACTCAAAGCAAAGCAGCCATCAAAAATTATGTCAAGACCCCTATCAGTTGCTCCTGATTTGAAAAAAAGCAGAAGAATATAACAAAAATTAAATGATTTTGCTGGAAATGAAAAAGAACGTGGAACATCAAAAGAACAACAGGTGGTCAGAATAACTGATGAGATTTCTAAAAAAAAAAAGCGATTGAGTTTTTCTTTACATTTCACATTGAGTGATAGGTGGAGACATCTAACGGACTAATGAGGTTGAAAAGAACAAGTGGTAGTTTGGATCGAACAGAGTGAATAGAGCACACTACGAAAGACTACGAAGTTCGGGGAGAATGAAGAACAGATAAAGAAGAAAAGAGAAATGAGAGATATCTATGGCAGTGAAATGAAAGAAAGCAAACAAAGAGTGAGGACACCCAGTGTCACATCGGGGTACGTTAAGGGAAAGCGGGGAAGTTCATTCGATTTGACAGCTAGAAAATGATGACTGATATTGTCTCCATTCGCGGCGGGAAACAGAACTGCGGTAATGCACGCAAATCCGTGATGATAGCATGCATACATTGAATGAATTAACAGATATGGAGACATAAAAATATGAGCGCCTATAATGCAGTTCAAACGCAACTATCACTGACGGGATCAATAGTTGAAAGGAGCGTTTTTAAAAGTAGATTCGAAGTTAAATTTACACCTAATTCCAAGCGGGGTGAATTTCCCCACTCTGGCAAAAATAAAATTG
The DNA here is from genome assembly GCA_945643635.1 of Allodiplogaster sudhausi. NCBI lineage: Eukaryota > Metazoa > Nematoda > Chromadorea > Rhabditida > Diplogasteridae > Allodiplogaster > Allodiplogaster sudhausi. Next base: position 2,575,314 of record CALZFC010000262.1, on the reverse strand, counting down.
TTGAGAAAAAAGAGCCCACATCACAGAAGTAATATTTCCGCGCGCGAACGTACCTTTCATGCGTCTTGCAAAGACGGATCTTCTTCCCTTCACCAGATCGATAAACCTTCAAACGCTGCTGAGGGAGATCGGCAAACATGAAAATTGCATCAAAGCCCTAAAATATGGCTTTGAACGGACAAAATATATCTACTTCTTTCACGATGAAAACAAACTTGGTCAGTTTGTTGTAACTGGCAAACGTGAGGATTCGAGTTCACGCCGGCAGCAATTGAATTGCCTTTAGACAACGAGAATCCTATCACACCCTAAAAAGGACTGTTTTCTTGTCGATAGTAAATTCTTTATATCAGCTTCAAAAAAAAAACAAGAAAACAAACAAGTTTCTCGGCGTGCTCGTTGGAGTCAGCCAACTGTGAAATGGCATCGGGAACAGCGAATTGCGTGATGTTCAGGTCGAAGGTTCCATTGGTGTTGAAGCCGAAGCTCGTGATTATGATGTTCCGCCGTGCATCTCCCTGCAGATGAGCACTATTTCGCAAAAAATCTTTTATAGTTGTTGCAACAAATCGTACTCATTACTCATAGGAATAAAAAGAAAGAATAGCGAAACTAACGCGCAACGCAAGATGGTGAATCTTGGCGGACGACAATTCTGCAGCTAAAAGGACGAAGAGAACGTCGCGGAGCATTCGCGGTTGTTGTCTTCTATCGGGGACAACTGAACAAGAAACCTATGCATACGAATATTCATAAGACCAGTAATGCGCGAAGTGTTGACAACAACATGTAAGCGGATTCGCAAACGAGAGTAAATACTAAATATGAAACGCAGATGGATAATGAAAGTCCGTTTCGACAGCTCGTGAGCCCACATGATAAATGTTAATCGCAAACGACATAGAAACCATTATTCATCCGATAAAAATATGTTTGTCTCGATACGAATGTTTCAATACTATACTATTCATCCATAATATCACCAGGCAAGTTGAATACTCACCAGCCTGTGAAGAAGTGTATTCCGTTTCTAGCGCGGAAAATATAAATATTGTCTTGTATTATTAGTATCAAGCTGCCAGTTACAGCTTTATTAATTTCTCTATGCAGTTACACAATATAGTTTTCCCTCAATATCCCTTGAGTTTACTACTTCTACTTTTGAGATTTTATTCTCTATTTTCCTTATGTCACTCCAACAACAATAGTGATTGCGAACTCGGCCGCTTTTATTCGAATTTCGAAGCGAGAGATTTGTTCAGTGGGCATGGCGAAGGAAGGCGGTAGTCTGGAAAGGGGACGAAGGAGTTGGGGCGGGGGCGGGGCTCGGTTAGAAGGGGCGGGGCTCGGTGAGAATGGGCGTGGCTTATGAGTGAGTATGCCAAGATGGGCGTAGCTTGTCTAGGCGAAGCCGCGTTGCTTGCAGAAGCTGTTGTAGTCGGCGACAAAGGCTGCGACGGCATCAGCAGGCACGGCCTGGGAAGAGGAAGAGGACTCACTCCCTCTCATAATGGGAAGAGGAAGAGGAAGAGGACTCCCTCCCTCTCATAATGGGAAGAGGAAGAGGAAGAGGACTCCCTCCTCTCATGCAACAGCTCACCTTCTTCGTGATGGCGAATTCGATGATGCATCGTGCAATGTAGATGTACTGCACGTCCATCTGAACCGAGCCGTGCCGAGCGCGGCGAAGTTCGATCACCGTCTAGAATTCCTCACAACTATTTATGAGCTATGGGCTGAACTATGATAATGCTACCGATATGTAACAAGCCGATGACCTCTTTCAGTTTGACGGGCTCAGTGCGGAGAATACGCGTGTAGACCAGGTCGAGGGCGACAATCGTGCCCGTCCGGCCGATTCCTTCAACAAGGCTCCCATTGGCAGAGCAGCAAAGACCACTTCAGCCCAACCGGCCGAGCAGTGAATGACAACGGGGCTCTTCTTGCGGACGAGGTTGATGAGACGGAAGCAGGACATCATCTCGGGGGGCACTCCGCGGTCCGGCCAGTTCTTCCAGTAGATGTGTTCTACTTCCAGCGACTCCTGCAGAAGATAGATGCGTAGAGAACAAGGGAAAGAGAAAAAGAGAGAGGGATGACGAAAGCTATTCAAAGAGTGGAAGACGAACATCCCCGACGGAGAGAAGGAGCGTTCGGATGGTGAGAACGCCGTGAGCGTCCTTCTTCATCGTCACTTTCACCGAGATATTTCCGTAGATCGCCTCAAGGAATCTTCCTTCTCTTCAGAATGAAATACTCGGTGAATTCCCAGTCTCTCCACCCTCCACTTTTCATCTCAAGAATCCAAACCGTCTCATCCGAATTCTCAGGGAAGTACTGCTCGCATTTCTTCTTCCCCTGCTCGGTGATATTGCAGAGCATGATGATGGCGCCCGCCTTCTCTCCCCACACCATCCTCCAGAAGTCGTTGATTGTTCCTTGCGTCGGGCCCTGAATTCTCTCTCTCTCTCTCTCTGTCTCTCTCTCTCCTCTCTCTCTGTCTCTCTCTCTCTCTCTCTCTCTCTCTCTCTACCTGAGTGCAGATGTACTTCCTGTGGTCGCTGGTCTCTGCCCAATTGGCGTGAATGTAGTCGTCTCCCCCTTCGGGGTACTTCAGAGCCACTCGGCTCTCATCCACGCAGAAAACGTCTGATGAGTTGATTTTAGGAAGATATTTCAGATTGGAATGTTTTCCTTACCTTTGTATCGATTCTTCTCGGGATGCGAATCGAAGGCTGTCTTCGGAGTGCCCCCAATCGCCTGCGTCTCTTTCTTGATTTCGTCGAACTCTGCGAGGATTCCCTTGAAGCCGGCCTGAAGGAAATGATGAAGATAACAAAAAAACTCATTTCTCCTGAGCACCTTCTGGAGGTCGAGAACGAAGCTCTTGAGATATTCCACTGCTGACGGCTGTTCCATGCTGTGGTTTGTCGACTGAGCCTGCAATTTTTTCTATTTTATTTTCGTGGACTTTTTTGCAAATTATTACTAGTGAAAATGGAAGAAAAAAGATGGAATGATTGGAACATGTAACGTGAAAATATGAACACAAAAATGAGAGAGCTGGATAATTTAAATATATCTTGACGCTAGTGATTTCGTCACTCGCGTGTTTAGATTGTAGTGTTTCATGATCTTCTTATAGCTCATCTCTCTGGCAGTTTCCCGACCCTCTTGCGTCGGTTCTTCGCGCCGGCCCTGCTCGCCACACTCGAGTCTTTGCTTGCACGCCGCCGAGTTTTCTGGTTCTCCACTTGCGTCCCGTCCAAATCTTCTTTAAAAATGTAAAAAGAAATTTCTAAACTTTCGTACAGCATGTGCTTACTGGCAATAATCTTTATTTACTTATGAGTAAAACTTCTCTGTGGAGATTGAACTCATAGATGGAAATTTATAATAAATTATTTGCCTTCCGATTTTGTTTCTCCTTGCGACTTCTTCTTCGGAGCCATCTGACAACAGAAAAATATTACCCTTTATATTATTTGCAAAGTTGAAAACAAAATTATTTAAAAAAATGGAGAATGTGGAAAGGTAGAGGAACTGAAGGGCTGACATTGGAATCAACCTTCCGTTGCAAGTGAGAGAGTGGGAAATAAGAAGGAGGACTCTGCAGCACCAACATTAACCGGATTGGCATAAATACAATACACTTTCAATGTGAAGCTGAAGTACGACTATTTGGCATAGAAAGTTGGGAATCTTACAGTTGTCCTTGAATTTCTTGTTTGTGTGCACTGTTGTATTCAGATTCTCTAATATTCCTGTACTCATGTCAGGCAACAATTATCCCATAACTGATTGCGAGCTTATTGCACTTTAGAAGACGTTGAGCTATTGTGATTAACTAGAAAGAAAAGGCCCGAAATCAAAGTAAAACAATTTTATTCGTAGACAACTTCTGGCAGATCAAACAAATGCAACATTTTTTTGCACAACATGATCATTACAACGTAGTGATAAGCACGATCAGTGTATACATAGAATATGGTGTATATAAGAAAGAGAAATACGAATTCCGTAGAAGCGAACCCGTGGATTTGCAGAAGAACGCGTGAATGAGGAGAAGGTAGGGCTATGTATCCTCTGATAGGGAAAACAGGAATGTGCAAAGAAGTCAGCAATAGGGACCGTGAACAATATCAAAATAGATTCACTCAAAATATCAGAGATACTGACGTATCACGCAATAATGCGTTAAAGTAGTATTACACTTACAATTACAATTTTTTCTTGGGGCAGAAAATTGACAAAAAGTATTGAATATATAAAATTGCAAGATAAAAGACGGAAGAATAAGTAAAAAGTACTGTATGTCTCAAGTGGCCTCAGGGGGAAGTTGCCCCACGTATTTATAGTCGATGTAGAGAGCGCCATTCACTATCGACACCGTACAGCCGTCATTCTTGGCTTTGCGAATCAATCTGTAAAGAATTGAAATTCCTCTTAAATACTTAAAAGTGTAAAGAAGAGAGTGTAAATGGGAACGAACGTCTGAGCGAGTTCCTGCTGCAGTTCGGAGGCACAGGTCGAGCCGGCCATCAGAGCCGCTGCTTTATTCGCCTCAATTTACATTTTGCATACCTTCTTTGGAACACTCAAACCTTTTGTTCATTTAGGGAAACAAATAGAAAAAGAAACGTAATTGTGACGACACGATTGATGGCTTTTCGCCGTTAGGTGTTGATTCTAAACCCAGCACTGGTCGTCTTCTCTTCATTAAATTACTTCTTCTCTTCAGAGAAGGCTCTTCCCAGAACAAGCTTGGATTCATGAATATGCAAGTCAGAGCAGCGTCATTTGCCACCGATATATCACTTTCTTATTTTAAGCTTTCTCCACTGTTCTAGATTCATCTTCACTTATTCCTGTTTTGTCAGGCCCTGCTTGTGTCTCTATGCATGCAAATCAGTTCAATCTACACTAGCATTTCTTTTCGAACTTTTATCGATGAAGTCAGATGATTGGCATTTGCCCTCTCTCCAAGTCTGGCACGCAACAAACACATTACTCTATTTCGTATCCCTTCTCTCTCTATTTCTACGCAGTCCCTCCGTGGTATCCAATCATAATTCGAGAAATCTGCCTCAAGGGAGGGCAGGGTCTGGTGGTGGCGAGTCTTTCCAGCGATTCAGTGCAAGAATGCGGCCACAAAGTTCCAGACTGGAAAGAAAAGAAGGAGGAGGAGACTGAAGACAATCGCATGAAATACAACTCTGCCAGGCCAAGAATAGATATTTGGTGGAGGAGCTCCTGTGACGTTATCGTCTTCACGAAAACCGCAACAATCACTAATTTGAAAATTAATCCATCCATATCTACAACCATCCCACACGATCATTAATTGAGTATTGTGTTTTACTTAGATTGTAGATGGAATAAGGAGAAGCCGTGCCAACCTGAAGCATGGCGAGTCCGAGCCGGGCGGAGATGTAATCAGTGGACCCGTCGGTGTCTCCCCTGCGGCCCGCGCTGGCATCGGCACTGCTGGCGCAGCCCATTTCATGCACTCACTGCAAAGCACAACTCCAGGCTGATATCACGCCCCTCTTTCCTTCTCACACTTTCTTTGCCTCCTTTATTTCCACTCTATCAAGCTCCCTCTCTCTTTCTCTGCCACCGTCCCTGTCACTCTCTCAGTCTCCCCTTTTTTCTGTACCTGTCCTCACTTTCTTGGAGAAGCTCAGGAGAGCAGGACAAGCCTTTGCAAACGAAACGATTAGAGCACCGTTGTTGCAAGGCCGTACGGATTCTATAAAACGAATTATATTTCTGACGGTGATACATAGTACTTCGTTATATATATATATTTATTTAAATATGAGCCCTTTGCGTGAATATTAATAAAAATGGCGTACATGGCTATCAATGAGTGCGTAGGAACTACCTTGTCTAGGACCTTAGAAAGATAAAGAGAGAGAGAGGAAAAGAGAATGAGAGAGAGGAGGGAGAATGTGTGAAGGAGTGAGAGTCAGCGAGTGAGAGAGAGAGAAAGAGAGATCGAGATAGGAGAGGATTGAAAAAAGCGTCTCGCCTTTCACGGAAACGATTTCAGTGAGTACGTCTTTCTGCGAAGAGAAGTCAAACATAATGAAATGAGAGTCGTGATTGTTGGGGTCCTCGAGGAAGTGGAGGAAACTCTTGGCGAGAAGCCAAGAATCGAATTGAAATTCGACAAATTTGTATTGGAGGCGGAAGACGCGAATGGCCGAGTGTTAAAAAGGCAAATGGAATCCGATACCATTGCCTGAGGGCAAAAGAGGAAGGCAGAAGGGGGCGGGCTGGAGTTAGAAAGGAAAGAGGAACAAGCGGACTTCGGCATCACATACAACTATCATCCAGTCTACTCTATATTTCAGAATGAGAAAGATTGCTCTATTTCATTCCGAAATATTTGTGGTGGAAAATCTAAATCGCCTGTTACAAATAACGTTTGTTGTTGATCGGACTACACTTCAGCATCGGAAGATGTTGACCCAGGAAATGGAGAAGGAAATGGAAAGAAAGACTATCTTGAGACATGCAACAGCTATCATCTTGTGTTCTGTGGAATGAGACAAGAGAGAGATAGAGAGAGCGAGAGAAAAAGAGAGAGGAAGAGAGAGAGGCTGAGAGAGACAGAAAGAGATTCAATTATGCTTCGCTTGAAATGACTAGCAAGGTGCAAGTATGTATGTACATACTAACAAATAGATATGTGTGTAGATTGAAAGAGTTAAGCAAATGGAGCACTAACGTAAAGGAATAAGTGGAGTAATGAGAAGAGACAATTGAGTCGGACCGCTCAACTTTCCCATTTACTTGCGAAGAAACTATGTAAGAGAATTGGGTCAAGTTTTGTGCTGTTGAAGAACAAGAATACATGGAACACTTCCGATTTCGTTGAGAAAACGCCCAAAAGGAAGAGCAATCTTGCATCTGAAAAGCTTTTAAAAGGTTTGGCCAATTCTGCAAGCTAGAATTATAGTCGGTCATGGAGCTGCGCCGTTCTTCTTCGTGTTCTGAACTCAGCAATTTGGAAGAATGAAGAATGGAAGTATTCCTCGTCCATCTATGTTCGAGAAAGGAAGTTGCTTCTCAATGAGATCTCATTTTCAATTTCAACTCTCACCAAAGATCAGTCAAACGTCGAAATGACATCAAATTCATTGCAAGTCCCTTCTGCCAACTTGAATTGCTCCGCCCACTCATGAATAGTTCAAGGGTAGACTCATAAAAGAAAACAAAGGATATTCGACCCACATTAGTATTTCCTCGCTCAACTCTGGGGGGGGGGGGCGAACCATGTGTGATACTCTTTATATATTACAACATTTTTTTTGTTTATCCATAGCAACCCAACCTTTCCGTGTCCAGATCAAAGGATGAGTCATCCGGAGAACAGGAAAAGCCACGCTGAAAATGGCGTCAGCCGACATCGCTCCGAATTTACACTATCCCGCATAGTTGGGCAGAGAAAAATGTTATACTCAACGAGTGCAACACTTTTATTCCGGAAGTGGTTTAAACTTCTCGAATACAACGAACATTCTTTCAACGCTACTGAAGAAAAAGAGTTTTGTACAAACATATGGATATATAAGTGGGAAACTAAATGCCCGGTGGAGGTAGATTAGTTACACTTTACTAGACTCTTCCTTCTACTTCCCCATCTTACTCTCCGTTGAGTTGACAACAGAAAGACCGACAAAGGACAAAGTTGCGAAGGGCAGTAGATTGAAAAATGAGAGAAGGGACGAGAAGTAAATGAAGGCCACCGTTGAGAACACACCGGAAGCGAAGTGACGAAGAGAAAGACAAATAGTACCAGATTAAAAAGAGTGCAGCTGAAATTTCCCTCGAGATGCAACCTGGATTGGCAGGATGAAGGGGAATCTGACTGCCGCAAACAAAAGTCAGACAGGCGCCACGGAATCTACGCAATTTAAGGTCTATCGGATATAGTAATGCAGATGCTTTGCTAAATAATCTAGTGGAGAGAACTGTGAACGAGTACGAGCGATATATCTTGACGAATAAAATCATGCAACGGAAAATCAGATGAAAGAGGAAAGCTGAGGAATCAACTCAGATTGAGGAAGAGAGAGAGAGAGAGAGAGAGAGAGAGAGAAAGAGAAGAGACAGAGAGGAGAGAGAGGGATTATCGCGCTGAGCAACTCAATCATGTCGCGCATGTTGTCGGCTTCTGAGACTTCCAGAAGAAGAGGGCGTAAGAGCGACAAAAACGCAAGGAGAAAAAGATGAGGGAGAAAGACTGACGATGAGAGAGAGAGAGATAGAGAGAGAGAGAGAATAAAGAGTTAGTTGAAGGAGAGGATAGAGGAGATGCTAACTGTTTACCTGTTTCCAGCTTCTTCATGCAACTCTAAAAATGCGCATCCGCTTAGAAGAAGAAAAATGGGGATGAAGGTACCAAGACATAAGCAATGTACATACATACTACATTCATATGTGTACATTGGAGAGATGAGCATTCTTGGAACGGGATAGAGATGTGCATTGCTATGCGTGGACGGTGCAAGAGAATACCGAGAAGGAGACAAATGAGAGAGTAGAGAGAGAGAGAGAGAGAAAGAGAGAGAGAGAGAAAGGGGTGAGGAGAGAGCGTGAGTTGAACCCACTTTGGTGGTAGAAGACTTTTCTGGCAGTGGGCGGCAATCATGCATGGAATATCAGAGCCCGCGGCGGCGGAGACAGTTTGGAGGAGAAGAAGAAATGAGCAAGAGGTCACGAAGTTACAAGAATAACAAAGGAGAGAGCGATGAGTAGAGAGAATGGGAATGGAGAATGGCCGGTTATGAGTGAAGAAGCGAGACAGCCTCGGGATGTAAACGGAGACTGTGAGAGTACGGAGCAGGTGGGAAGAGAATGTTTACTATTAAAGAAATAAGAAACACGCAAAAATACTTTCAAACTCAACTAGTTCTAAGGCAATACCAGAAACAGTAAATACATGTATCTATAGCCTTTTTTTTATGAACATGACTTTCCAATAGACATAAATCTCCACAAAGATATTGATACTGTAAAGGCGACTCATAAATAATCCTTCATAAAAAAGCCAATTACCTTTCTCGCTGTTTTCAATACCGCAAATTTTTGCCAGACTACACACTTTTCTGTCGCTCTCTCTCTCCGTCTCTCTCTCCGTCTCTCTCTCTAGCTCTCTCTAGCTCTCTAGCTCTCTGTAGCTCTCTAGCTCTCTCTAGCTCTCTCTAGCTCTCTAGCTCTCTCTAGCTCTCTAGCTCTCTCACTCCATGTATGGCTAGTTCGATTCTTCTCACCCTCTCTCTCTCTCACTCTTGTATTGTTGTTTTTTTTCTTCACTCTCTCTATCTCTCTCCCTCTCTCTCTCTCTCTCTCTCTCTCTCTCTCTCTTTCTCTTCTTTTATTTTTTAAGCAAAACACGAATTTTTCCGCAGATAAAAACACAAAAATTTAATAAAAGTAAACTGCTGAGCAGGACTGAGAAATCTCTAGGGAAGGCTTTTTATCATCTCGCCTGTTCAGGCTCCAGTCAGCAACGCCATTTTTAGTATTCTCCAGAAAAAAATTAGGCGGTCGTGTCAAGCGCGCGCTAATCTCATAGGATTTATAATATCCTAACAGGAATCGAGAGTGAGAGCCATTCCCCTCCTGATTAACTGATTTGGAAATGAATTGGGCTTATTCATGCAACAGGAAGGTTGAGAGTGAGTGTAGAGAGAGAGAAAGAGAGAGTGAAAAGAATATATAGAGAGCAGGAGGGAGGAAAATAGGGAGAGATTTAAGAGATGAAAAGGGTGGGTTGCTACGGGCATTGTGAGCAACAAAGGGGAAGACAACCTTTTCGGAAGCGGGAACCGCCCGGCAGATGTGCCCAGCAAAATGTGTCAGGATGAACAGACCGAGCAATGAGCACTTTAAGCTTCTGAAGAGAGAGAGAGAGAGAGAGAGAGAGAGAGAGAGAGAGAGAGAAAGGAAAAGAGAGACAAAGAGTGGAACCGAATAAGAAAGAATAGAGAGTGCAGAGAAAGAGAAAGAGAGAGAGAGAGAGAGAAAAGAAAGAGTGAGAGAGAAAGAGAGAGAGACGTTGACAGAGAGAGAAAGAAAAGAGAGGCTAGGGACGGATGAATGATGCCCATCGTCTGTAAGAGGCAGCCGTGGTGTTGGGAGAAGAATGCTGAAAATGTCCTCATTGCCATTTGAGCCAGCACGGAAAGGGGAGGGCGGGCACCCGAGAGGGAGGATTCCCTGCCTCCCCCAGGCACCTACAAACCATCGAAGCACACACAATACTCCATGATTCATCGCGAAAGGCTATTTGTTAGAGAAAACACCAATTTACGAGATAGCTTCAAGTCATAGACTTGAGAAGAGGAAGAGCTTACGACCGGAGAAGAAAACATACACTTAGAAGAGTATACAATTTATAATACTAAATTTAAATAGGCGCCTTAATTCATTGGAGAACCTACATAGGTTAAGGTGGGAAAGTAGAGAGTCGTCAGATGAGGGGAGAGAGAGAGCGACAGACAAACGGACAGTGATAGAGAGAAAAGAGAGAAGAGGGAAAGAGGGAGAGAGGGAGAGAGCGAGATAGAGAGAGAGAGAGAGAGAGAGAGACGAAAAATGTCGAAGAGGCTGGCGCTCCTTTTGATGGCCAATCGAGAAACGAAAAAAAAGCACCTGCAAAGCCACCTACCGGACAACTACCGACTTGCCATTAGCGAAATCAAACATAAGAAAGAGAGAGAGAGAGAGAGAGAGAGAGAGAAGGGAAGCAGAGAAAGATAGAAGGGAGAAATGGAGGGGCGCGCTGCGTTTTCATAAACGAATAATAGAAAATAAATAGCGGAGAGAATGAGACAGAGGGTCGGAGGAGAAAAAGATACATATAAGAGAAGAAATAGAACAACTTATACTGACGAGAAAAGAGAACAAGACAAGAAAGATGGATGAGGAAAATAATGTGTCAATTTTATACAGACAACTTCTCCTATAGAGGGGAATCGGGTGTGAAATGGCCATTTTTCAGAGAGAGAGACGCTGCCTCCAGAAACAGAAGGGGCAAAAATGGCAACAAAGGGAGATCTCGAGGGGCAGCTGCGAAATGATTAAGTGCCTAAAATCATTCACATGTCAGCAGATATAGAAGAGAACGCTTTCAGTTGGAACAGAAGGAAAAGAAGGGAAATGTGGGAGAGAGAAACAAAGATCGAGAAATACACAAAAACAGAGAGAGTAAGAGAAAAGCAGAGAGAAGAAAAGAGAGAGAGAGAGCGAGCGAGCGATAGAGAGAGAGAAAGAGAGAGAGAGAGAGAGAGAGAGAGAGAGAGAGAGAGAGAAAGTGGGGTGCGAGAGGGACGAAGAATGGTGAGGGAAAATTACCAAAGAAAGGGAGTAGGCGTGGAAAAGACGAACTCGTGTCAGTCATCTTCGATTCCTCTCGAATTCAACGGCAGAGAACACGTCTATTTGGGTGTCTAAAAGGAACTGAATAATCATTGCAAAGTGAAAGCCAACTCTGGCAAATGAATACAAATTCTCAAAGGTGGAAAGGGTACCTTGATGTGAATATTTAATCTAAATGCTTACAGACATGAATGGAATAATTATGAAGTGCAGAGTGAGTGCTTATTTCCAAGTGAATGACCAGAGGAGTGGCTGACTCTCATTTCCCAGTTCCTCCCCAGAATGGATCAGCTCGGCCGTCTCTCTGCTGGCCCTCTCCTCCCTCGCACTCCTCTCCCTGAGGAACCCTTTTCCGCCCCCGTCAAATTCATTAAGCTTCTCTACAAAGGTCAGCAGGCTTTTGACGCATAATAAAGAAATTAATTTTTTTAGCACAATGAGCTGTTTTCCTTTTCTGCAGGATTTCCGTTCGAAGTCGTGATGAAGTTCTATGAGAATGCCGTCGTCAGTTGCACATTTATTTTGATCTTAAGATTCGATAGAAGAGTTTTTTTCAATTGAAAAACGATCTTGATATCCGACTAACCCTGCGAGGAATAATATCAAAAAGTAGAGTAAAGATAGTTTAGCGTGGCCACATGCCCGAGTCGCTGTACCTCCCTGTCACTCTCTTCCTCTCCTACTTCATCTTCCATTTCTACCTCGCTTACATCATGCTCTTGGGTCTCTTCAAGTTCGGGGTGCGTAGCACTGGAATCGATGATCTCTTCGACCGTGCGAGATGGAAGCTTCAGAACAAGGTCAAATATCTAAATCTCACTCACCCTCTCTCTCACCCTCTCTCCCTCTCCATATTTCTCGCCCTCTCACCCTCTCCATATCTCTCACCCTCTCTCTCTCAGTAAACATTTGTAGCTGTTAATGATTTAGGGAAGGCGCATCTACCGCTGGTTCAGTGACCGAATGAGGCCACTGGCTTTCTTCCGGAAGTTCATCCCACGGATTCATATTTCATTCGGAGATCCGGGTGCCGCGGTGCGGAATGAAGTTTATTATGAAGGGGGGGGGGGCTACATGACATTCCTTTGATTGAATGGAAATTCTTATCCAATGACTGATCAGGCCACGCCGACAGCTGCAACCCCCACCACTTCTCCTTCTCCATCCGTCACTGCCGATGAGGATAAGAGCTCGCGGGACAAAAGCTCGCGAGAGAATTCAACAATGGTTTGCAGAGTTGAGCAATCTTGGAAGCAAACGAGTTGATCTCTCACGAAAATATTCGACTTCACCCAGAATTTGTTGCTCATTTCAAGTCGACAAGCGAGAAGAGTAAACCTGGTTCTGTGAAGAAGGAGAGCTCGACATCTTACGAGTCTACGAGTCCCAAGGTGAGCCTTAAAAATTTAGAAAAAATTTTCATAACAGCACAAAGATTCAAATTGATGGAATTAAAAAAATGGGATTATTATTTAGTTTTAATTTTGTATTCAGCCATCAAGCAAGGAGCAAGGAAAGAGCAGCGGCCACGCTGTTCGCCGGAAGAAGAAGAAGAAGGCGAGGTCGGATTAGACTCCGATTCTTTCTCCATCCGTACTTTGTAATCTTAGCGAGATCTGTTTGCCCCTGCTTATCAACTGAGAGAATGATATCTGTTAATGATTCAGCTTTGCTGCACCGCAGTACGTGGGCCTTCACAGCACAGAGTCGATTCGAGGAGATCTGAAGAAGCAGCAGTGAGAATGGAGAGAAGACAGCCACTCAGATTCAGGAAACAGCCGAATAAAGCTGCTTTCTGCTCATATTCTGCATTCCATTCCAATAAATATCTGGGATAAATTGAAAGAGAATTACATTCTGGAGTGATATTGAAGCGAATCCGTGAAAAAGTTTTATTTATCCCTTTTATTTATCCCTAAGTCCGTCAATGAGTGTTGCCAAGAATTATTATGTCATACATTCAGAACTATTCTAGGAAGTGGACGTGTGATGACTGAAGAAAAGACATTCAATACTGCTCATTCTCTTCATGACTTCCTTCTTTGTGATGGAATGGGAGAGATTGAATGATGGAGTGGCTGGTTCATGAATGGAATGAGGGTTCCCCTTCAAGAATCATCTCCACTCCGATAGACAATCTGCTCTGAAGAGAGGCTGCCGTCTGGAACTTCAAATAGAGAAGAGGGAAAAGGGAGAAGAACGAAGCTTCTCCATTTCAACACGTTTCCCGTTCTCTGCTCCAGATTCTCGTGCTTCTTCTTTGCATCGTTCTCACCCTTTTTCTGGGTTCTAACTCCTACAAGCCATAAACTAAAGTTAGGAAAAGAAAATATTCCCTCTCAAAGGCAGAGAGAGGGATCCAGTGAGTTAAAGAGGGCGAGGGGGAGGAGAGAGGGATAAACGTTAAATACGGAGCACGCCACGGAGAACACCTGCCACTCTCCACCTTCATAGACCTTTCATCATGCCTCGTCCTCATTCTGCTCCTCATCCCCGTCTTTATCTATGTATATACATACCTCTCTCTCTCTCTCTCTCTACCCTCGCTTTCTCTGCTCTCCCCCTCTTCTCCAGCTTCATCCTGCTAACATCCCTCTGCTCCTCCAGCAGCGCGGCAGTGCAATCGATGTGGCCTCCGAGCACTGACTGCTCTTCTCTTCCTCTCTCTTCTCTTTCTTCTTCATACCACCAATTCATTTCTCTCCTCTCTCTCTCTCACTCCTCTCTCTCTCTCTCTCTCACTCCTCTCTCTCTCTCTCTCTCTGTTAGCGTTAGTCTGTCTATATTATGAGTGTGTTATTCTCTTTCTCTTTTCTCCTTTCATTATTCTCTCTACCTCTCTCGCTCTCTCATCCATTCATCCCATGCCGTGAATGTTCGTCCCTCCGGCTTCACCCCACAGACCTCCGTCATTGTTCTCCTCTGACCCGGCAGCGACCCCTCTTTTGTTTGCTCCGTTCAACCAGCACCCTATCGCCCACTTGATGGGCGTTCCTCTCTCGTCCTCCCATCTCCCCTCCCTCCCTCTCTCTCACTCTCTCTCCCTCTCCCTCCCCCTCCCACCCTCGCCACTCGCTGACCACGTTCTCCTTCCATTCTCTTCTGTTTCTTGTCCTATTGTTCTTCTCTGAGAAGAAAACAGGTTCGTCGATCTTTGAGTATTTCTTGGATCTAAGAGCAGAAGACGAGCCAGTCGAGGTCTTCTTCCTCTATTTCTCTTTCCTTTGTCACTTTGTCACAATTATTGTTGTCTGAGTTGCTTTTCCCGGTGGTGGAACGAACTAGAGCAAGACGCGGGCTGCTCACTCACGTCTTATCCGTGACAGCCGGATGAAAAGAGGAAGCCTATGCCGTGGGCGCTTCACTCTTCTCTCATCACACTTCTCCCTATCTCTCTCTCTCTCTCATTTTTTCTCACCTTCTCTCTCGCACTCTCGCTCTTTCTCCCTCTCTAGCATCCCCATCTTCTACATCCCACTGAATGCCTTTCGAGTCCCCGAGGCTCCAACGCATGCTGTTCACGTGGATATCCGTCGTCGTGTGGGGCGAGGACGTTCTTTGCTGCCCTCTTTCTCCGCTACACTCTCACCGTCTCTTGCTCACTCGCTTCCATTTTCCTCTGCTACACTTTCGCCGTCTCTTGCTCTCTTGCTCCTCACTGCCTTCTCTTTCTTCCACTATCTTGCAGAGAATCCACGATTCTTGCTTTTCCTATTCAGACTCGGAAAATAGCCGTTCAGCTTTATTCTCTCAGATGAATTCTGACACGGAAATTTCACATGAAAGATAAGCCTCAACTCTAATAATTGAAGAGTAAAAAGTAGTCGTGTGCTTAGTGAATAAAATGGGATTACTTATATAAAATGGAATTAGTGCAAGACCAAGATGGAGTTTGTGCCGAGTGTGCGAGCAAAGCTGATCATGGCATCCAAGAATGGCAGTGAGGAGGGGGCGGGGAGAGGGCGAAGGGGCTTTGTGTCTTTCCTGGCCTCCTCTCCCCCTCACCCCTTTCTCCTTTGTCTCACGGTAGTCATGGACTCGAATGACGAGGTCACTAAAACAATGTATAATCTTATTCTTCGACTTCTTATCGATTATACGCTAGTCATTTTCTCTGTTAATTCTTCTGTTGAGGATGACGCCATTGTCCATCCTTGATGCCATTCTTAGTCTTAATCTGCAACATCGCTCATTCTTGGCATTTTCAGGAGCTGGCTTCCATTCCACTATCAGCAGCCTTCTCTTATTCTTTTGTATCTCACACTCTTTCTTGTGCTCCCAACTTCCTTTATAGCACCCTTTTCTCATTTCTTTTATTACTATATTATTCTGCTTCTCGCTCTCTCTCTCTCTCTCTCTCTCTCTCTCTCTCTCTCTCTCTTTCTCCCTCCCTCTCTCTCTCTCTTTCTTTCCCTCTCGTTCTTATCTGTATATATACATCTCTCTCTCTTCCTTTCGCTCTATCTAGTCTCCGCATTCAATGTGCTTCCCGTTCTCTGTCTCATCCGCATTCAGTGTTCCTCCTGACAGCGAAGAGATGGCTGTCTTCAAAGAGACCTCCTATGACGTGCCGTACACTCTTAAGATTGAACTTTTTTTTTAGCTTGGACGAAATGTGGGAAAGTGACGAAATGGAACATGTTAGTAAAGAAAGAGGGACGTGCTATCCGAGAGAGAATGAGAGAGAGAGATAGAGTGTGAGAGAAACGAAGGAATTAAAGGAAGAGAAGGCACTTTGTGCCCTCGTTCCGCAATAAGCTGAGCTTTTCGTCATTTCCCTTGTGTTCCCTTTATGCTGGCGGCATCTTCGGTTCAATCTTTCGTCATGCCTTCACTTCCTTTTTATCCCTTTGTCTCCCTTTACTCTCCTTTTGTGCCCGCTGAATCATTCCGACTGAATAAAAGATTGGCTTCGGCGGAGATTGAAATGACAAATAGAAAACCATGATTTTGTTTCCTTCTATATCGATATGTATGTACGTATATAAGTATGGGTATACCTAGAGATTGTTCACCAACGGATCGGAACCAAGCATTCCACCTGTGTTTGGTTTGGCTGGTCGTAGTGTACTTAGAAAGCTTAATGTCGTTAGTCCATAGAATTGTGCTAATTCCTCCTGCACTTTGCCCCTCCCCTTTCTCTTCTAACTGCACTTTCTAACTCTCCAACTGGTTGTGGATGTCAGATTACTTCTCATAGAGTGAACACGGTCGCTGTTCTTTGGCCACCAACTATTTCTGTACATCTTTCGTTCGGATCTTCCTTTATCTACTACCTTCGCTGCTCAATATATTGTTCACAATCACGATATTTGGCGATTCCCATTATTATATTATTCCTCCTATTATTCTCATTAAGTGTGGCGCGGTCTTTCAAGTGACAAAATGTTCAAAGAATGAATAGAACAAAATAGAGAGAATCAGAGATGAACACGTCGAGTGGGGGAGGCCATTTGAATGGCCTTAAGAGGGACTCCTCTCCACCTTCTCGCACCCGTCTCATCTCCTCATGGAGACTCAAGATCTGTCTCATTCTCATGCTCGTCTTCTATGCCGCACTCACTATGAGAACTAATCTTGGTTAGAATTTAAGCTTATTATTTTGTAACCAATTAATGTTTTAAAATCAAAGTTGACCAGAGATATCCTGCTTTAGGAATGGCTCTGGTGTGCATGGTGGACTCGCATCAAATTCAGTCATCCACGAACTCTTCCTCTCTCTCCTCTTCGTCCTCCGAGTTCGGCCTCACCGAAGAATGTCCTGCACATCCTGAAGAAGAAGACGGGAGCAATGAAGTCGTACGTAATTTCAATTGTAAATACCTTTTTTGAGAGGAAAAATTCCCGCGTAAACTTATTAGGCCGTGTTTTGGTTTGATGCCTCATATCGCCTTCTGCAAATGGGGATAAATTATTTAGGTGAGATGGTGATTCGAGTGTCAGTTGCAATTGTCGCGTTTTCATTATCACGTTTATCACTGCCTAATTTGTGCTAAAAGTGTGTCTCGCTTATTGATGAAGAAGTAGTCTGAGAGAGCAGAGGGTTCAGGGAGCGATTAGGGCGGGCGAGAGTGCCGTACAAAGAAGAATGTGGTAGCCTCGATAGTGAGCTAGATTCGCCGTTTGCCATTCCCGATTAAGAAAGCATAAGCTGATAAGCGGTCGCTACAAACTAATCTCCCTCTTCGTTAGCTTCTCCTCTTTCTTTGACGTCGCCGCTCTTTCCTCTCACCACAGACATCACTCATCATTTAATCATTTACGACCCTTCAACTCTTTTAATCGCAGAATGGCATCCAGCTATCAGATTGAGCATCAGAACGCAATTAGCACATGGCTCTATTTATAATATGGATTGTTGGATTAAGGATGGAAAAAGACAATGCTAATGCGATTTACTAGAGCAGGGAAAACATGGATATTTTGAGCTTCTTCCTAAGATTTTTTATGTTAGGAACGGAAGTTATATAGTATGTACAAGCCGTCCTTGAAGGCAGTGCATGGGGGCCGCTTCGCATGGACGGCCTCTCAGCAGTCGCTTCTCTTCACTGCCACTTACATCGGCTCGCTCCCTTCCATGTGCTTCTCGGGTCGCTGGCCGACAAGTTCGATCCGAAGTGGATTCTTGTAGGCATGTTCTTCTCTTCCTATTTTCTTTGTTTCCTTCTTTTTTTCTAGCCGAATTGCTTGAAATAATTGCCGTTCTAGGCGTGACATTCATTCAAGCAGCGATAAATCTGCTAACGCCGGTTGTTGTGTCCGTCTCCTTCCCAGCCTACGTCGCCTCTCGACTTCTCCAAGGCGTTGCAGAGGTAAAACTCGTCTCAGAAGCTAAACTATCTATTGATCAAAGATGCAAAATGAATATCCTGAGCAGCTGTTCTTGAATTAGTTGGAATGTCGTTCAGGGCGCGGTTACGCCAACTCTCAACGCTTTGGGAGGAGGATGGTTTCCGCCAGCTGAGAAGGCCACAATGGCAGCCCTTTACACGTCTGGCAATCAGGTGATTGGGAAGAAATCATTCCATTCTTGAACCAGTCTGAAACGTTAACGTTTGTTTAACTTTTGTTGTTATTATTCAGCTGGCTGGCTCATTGTCTTCTTATGTCTCGGCGCAATTTTGCCGAATTGGGTCGTGGGAGTCCATCTTCTATGCTTCTGGTTAGCTGTCCTTCATTACAGATTAATCAGCGACACTTGTAACGTAATGTAACAAATCCATTGCATTGTTTCTTAACGTTTCATTACAAAATGTAGAAATGTCGATAAATAAGAGGTTTCCTGCAGGCGCTCTTGGCCTGGTGGTCGTGGCTCTTCTTCTCATCTTTGTGACTTCTCGCCCTGCTAAGCACCAGTTTGTTACTGAGACAGAGCTCCGGTTTATAGAGTCCACTCTTCCTCACAACACTAAGAAGGTATACCACACGACTTTTATGAAACTTCTATTTCTTGCAGATCCAAACATAATAACAAATAAAAAGATATTTTACTTTTTAATAATCCGCGTGTTTGTATGCGGAAGGGAAAACGCGGCTTCCTTCAGATGGACATGCCAATACCACTGCTGGCGATTCTCCGCTCTCCACCCTTCTGGGCGAATGCTGTAGTTGGTGTCTCATTCTACTTCTGCCTGGCGGTCATGCTCTCCTTCCTTCCTCTCTACTTCAAACAACATCTCGGTCTCCCACTCAAGCAGGTATTCTTATCATGAAGTGGTTGCCATTTGCAGATATTGGTTCATTATATTTTAAATTTTTGCGTTTAAGCCAAAAATGGCCATGAAAGTGAAGGATATGTCTATAATAGCTGTATGCACCTATGAAGTGAATTAGTAATCAAATCGAAATGTATTTCAGAATGGCCTTTACGTGGCGGTTCCCTTCGTGACTCAGCTGATCTCGAAGAATCTCGCAGCCGTTGGATCTGACCGGATCAAGCAGACTGGAAGATTCTCTTACACTGCTGTCGCCAAGACTGCGCAGGCTTTCGGTCAGCTGAGGATTCTCTCTCTTTCTCTCTCTCTCTCTCTCTCTCACTCTCTCATCTAATCTATGTTTTTCTCCTTTTCTTTCTCTCTCTGATCTTTTTTTTCTCATCTCTCTCACACATAATCTTCCCTTCCCTTGCACTGCATTTCTTTAATAACATAGTTCGTTTTCTTCGGGAAAGAGCAAGATTCAGCTGTGAAGTGATCTGTATCTCTTTCATTGTTTGTATTTAGCCTCGTTTGGATCTGCGCTGGCTCTGGCTGGCCTTGCCATTGTCCCCACGTGCCAGACGCCTGAGTGGGCTCTGCTTTTCCTCTTCATCTATGGTAAGTAATTCTTGGATTCACACTTTTTTTATGCATGTAACTTGTTTTTTAAAGTGTTAGACAAGGAATCGGCTAATATTTTGGTCGTTTATCCTGTCTCTCTGCCATCATCTCTATCTCCTCTCGTTCTTTCACTCTCTTTTTCTCTCTTTCACTCTCTCTCTTTCACTCTTTCACTCTCTCTCTCTCTCTTTCACTCTCTCTCTCTCTCTCTCTCTCTCTCTCTCTCTCTCCTCTCTCTTCTTACAGGCCTGACATTCTCGTGTGCTGTGTGTGGCCACTTCACGAGTATGCTGTGCCTGGCCCCTGCCTTCACTGGAACGGTAACATCGATGACCACTGCAATCTCCACTCTCGGAGCCATCGCAGGCACTCAGCTCTACTCTGCGGTCTCAGCCATGGCGAGCGGCCACTTTCTTCTCTCTCTCTCTCTCTCTCTCTCTCTCTCTCTCTCTTCCCACTCTAATTCTCCTTGTAATAACCAAGGCAATCTCAGGAGCTTCCAAACAAGTGGGGTGTTGTGTTCGGTACTGCAGCAGTTCTCCAAGTTATCTCGGCCACTTTCTTCTTGCTCTTTGCATCAGGTTTTCCTTTTAATAATTTGTTGAACAGTTGAACATGAGAGTAGATAAATGGTTAAAGAATTAAATGTTTGTGTTTGCAATAGTTGTTGTATGAAAAGAAGAGCGTGATTTCAGCTGAAGTGCAACCGTGGGGAAGACGAGTGGCAGCCGTGGACAAAGTGACATCAGAGAACGGAAGTCTGGGTCCCGAGAAGAAGCTCCTGGACAGCCACGATGCAGAGAGGAATGCAAACGAGAAAGAACGAGACGGCCTTCTCCAGCCAGACATTGTCCTGGGATCTACGATCTCACTTGCCGCTCACATGTAAAGAGTACGGTCACACCAAAATGTTCTATTCTTGTCTTCAATGCTTCTCTTCTTCTGTCTAGTGGCTCGAGCTTGACCCTCAAATACGCCGGTTGTAAAAAAAAAATAAGCCAGATTTCCCGGCTCATCACTTACTACTAACCGGCCATATGTTATGCATTGTGATATGAGTGCAATACTTCTCAGATCAAAATCTCTTTATAAATCATAGCTTTCGATGTTGTTTTGATGTTTATAACAATGTTTGTGACCTGCAAGGGTTCGTTCACTTTTCGGGTTAGACTCCGACGTTGCTCTTTACTTCTTCATATTCATAGTTCTTTAGCGTTTAACCGCGCAATATTGTTTAGTGATAGGACGGGTATAAATGTGTAGTCGAATTGTTTATTACATTTAATATACGTATAAATATACTTTCTTTGTCTTACGATCAAAACGAAGTCACCCACGAGCAAACTTAATAGGGTTCGCCATGCGAGGTTGTAGCCATTTTGACATTGTCTGATACTTGTCTGATTTGTAGAACATTAATATTATTTCGTCATATTTTCCCAAATGCTATTCCTACTGTAGCATTTCATCTATAAAAATGTAGCATATTATCTGATTCGAACGGAATGACATGAGAGAATGAAGCATTTATTTTCTGTTTGATTTGCTGACACTGTGAAAAACAAATTTGAGAAAATGAATACAGTCCTTTTTGATACCGCTAAATTTTCGTTTAGTTTCAGCGTGTAAACACTCCGAGGAAGCAGATAAAAGGGGAGTCCATAGAGATGGCATTGTTAATCTTGAAATGCCTATTGACATCCTAACCTGCGTAGCCTGGCTGCTAGCAAGAGAAATTGGCCCTCATTATCAGATCAGCTTTGTTGATGCTGGCGTATGTCGTTGATCTCTTTTTTGGTGCACGTTAGAGTACCGTGGAATCAATTAGTAAACTAAGGAATTTTTTTAGTGCGTTTTGTTCCTGTAGTTTGTGTCTTGATATGTTTGAGGAAATTCGAAAATCGCATTTAGTTTTCTATTTGCTTCTTTCAAGCAGTTTATTTATATCCAATCACCCAGGAATATTGTAGCTTAGTCTGAGAATCTGAGCTATCTCTGCAAGGATGGCAACTACTATTCCGGGTTCCCTGGTCAACAAGGCCAAGAAGCATTTCATGGGCATGCCCGCACCTCAAGGCTGGCTATTTTCACCCATTATCTGCGCATTAAAATTAACTTTTTTGATGCTTGGTACAGTGTAGTCGTTTCACATTGACGATGTTTTGCGCTATGCTAAGCATAGTTTTTATCTTTTCTGTTGCAGACTATCTTGTTTATGACTTATGGAAATAAATTTGCTCCTTAAGGTTACGTGCCTGGAGTGGGCAGAGGTGCCACTGGATTCACAACGCGATCTGATATCGGACCTGCTCGAGATGCGAGTGATGTTCCTGATCAAGGTTGGCTAACTTTTCTATCCCTTGTTAAAATGGTCTTATTTCTTTTTGCTTTAAACAACCTATTGGGGAATTGCAGGACAGGGTCCGCCCTCGAAGAAAGCTCGCGATGAGAAAGATGAAGAAGCAAAGGAAGAAGCCGATCTGAACGAGTCCAATTATGATGAGGTTTGTTGTTACGCTTGTCATTGTCGCGAAGGCTTGCCATGATTCTCCTCTCTGTAATCTCTTCAGTTCGAAGGCTACTCTGGGAGTCTTTTCGCCAGAGATCCATACGACCAAGAAGACGAAGAAGCCGATGAAGTGTACGGGGCAATCGATGATCGCATTGACGAGAGAAGGAAGGATTATCGGTTTGTTTGCCTTCTTTTATTATAATAGATTAATTTTACGGAGTAAATTATGTTGTTTTTAATGGAAAATAGTGTGATTGTTTTCTTTCACACAAGTCTGTTTTGTTTTCAGTGAACGGAAGTACAAGGAAGCGATCGAGAAATACCGAAAGGAGAGGCCGAAGATCCAGCAAGAGTTCTCCGATCTGAAAAGGCAGATGAGTGACATCTCAGAGGATGAGTGGGCAGCCATTCCCGAGGTCGGCGACTCCCGCAACAAGGCCAAGCGCAATCCAAGGGCTGATCGGTACTCTTCTTCATTCTTGCCTTTTCAGTATTCCCATACCATCTTCACGGTTATGAACTGCTGTTGCAACTTGACGTGTTAGATCCGTCTGGTGAGCGATTAGTGTTACATTAATTGGGCGTAGTGAAGTAGTGGACCTTAAACGGTATTTATACCAGGCCATAAATGCCACTATCGACTGGTTGGGAAACAGGGAGGAATCGAGGGCAAGTGGCTCTGAAACTATTGTGGGGAGAGTTAAAATAGAATTTGTTCGTTGAAATATGGTGGAGTATGTCTCCGGGACGGCCCAAATCAGGGTGGCTACGTAAAATACAAGGTACCTATAAAATCCTGATTTATTCGAGTATAAACATTGACGACTTTAGTTGCTGATTAATCGCTTTAATCATCAACTTGTACAACCTAAAAAAAATTTCCTTAATCTTTTAAACAGTCTTAGAGTTGCAAAGGTTAATAACACTTAGATAATTGATTTATTGTCTTGCCTTGAGACTGTTCTGAGCCGTCGGTCCTTATCAAAAGAGGTTGTCTTCCTTGGCAGAGCAACTCCGATGACTGATTCGATGCTTGCGATGGCTGCTTCTTACGGGGAAGCCTCGGGCACTCTCGACTCGCGAGTGCAGTCCGGAATCATGTCGACTGTGGGCGGGATGATGAGCACCATGGGAGGGGGCATCGCTTCCACTTTCGGCCAGTTCCATTCTACTTTCAATCCATTTTTTGTAGTTCCATTATCCTGCTTCCAAGAGAACAAACAATGCCTGTCATTGCTTCTACTTCTTTCAATATATTTTTTTTTAATTTAAAAGATCCATTACTTGATTCTTGAATTGTTCAGGCGGCGGTCTTCTGACAACGCTGAGTGGCTGGAAGACGGGCATTCAGTCGGGCGCCTCCACCAATGCTGATCTCGATCTCATCAAGATCGGCCAGGCCAGAAACAAGATTATGGACATCAAGCTTAACCAGGTCTGCACTAATTCCGATTTCTCTTCTCTCTCATTCTTCTTGACTTCCCAGTTTTATTGTTGCGCAGTTGTTTCTTCTTACTTGCCCCAGCTGTAATATCCGAGAGAATAATTTTGTTCAGGTGTCGGATTCCGTGACGGGCCAGACGGTGGTTGACCCGAAGGGTTATCTCACGGATCTGCAGTCGATGATTCCCCAGTACGGAGGAGATATCTCTGATATCAAGAAGGCGCGCATGCTCCTCAAATCGGTTAGTTTTTTTTTGTTTCTGAAATCAGAATGGACAATTGTCTTATTTGTCAACTTTTGTTTGATTTGGATGAATTATTAGTTGGTTCTGTTTGAAACTGCACATCGATAAAGGAGCAAATTGTGTTGCGTTTTAATGAAGAATTAAGAAATGAGTGAGTTCAAATAGCTTATAATGCAATTTGTCAAAGTATTAGCATACCTGTTAGTTAGCTTGCGAATCTTTAATTAAGGTTCGCGAGACAAATCCGAAGCATCCTCCTGCCTGGATTGCCTCTGCTCGTCTCGAGGAAGTCGTCGGCAAACTGCAGGTTAATTAAGTTCTTTCCATCCCTCGAACGTCGTTTCATTTCCATATTTGAGGTGGCGAGGAATCTGATCATGGAAGGATGCGACCATAACAAGAAGAGCGAGGACATCTGGCTGGAGGCCGTCCGCTTGCATCCACCAGAAACTGCCAAGTGTTAGGCTGCACTATATCTCGTTCACTTTTTGAGTGTTCTTACAGTTCATGTATATCATGCTGATTCTGGTCTTTGTTTCTGCAGCAATCGTGGCGAATGCAGTGCGAGCGATGCCCGCTTCAGTGAGAATCTGGCTGAAGGCGGCGGATCTCGAGATCGATCTCAAGGATAAGAAGAAGGTTGGCTTCTATTTCATTCTTCCACTTGATTACTTTTGCTGTTTTCAGGTCTTCCGCAAGGCCCTCGAGCAGATTCCAACTTCTGTTCGTCTTTGGAAGGCAGCCGTGGAACTCGAAGACCCGGAAGACGCGAGAGTTCTCTTGACCAGAGCTGTTGAGTGCTGCAGGTAAGAAGGGGTTGGCAGGAGGAGTGCTCCCTTCTCATCCCTCTCTTCTCAGCTCAAGCACTGAGTTGTGGCTGGCTCTGGCTCGGCTGGAGACGTACGAGAATGCACGGAAGGTGCTGAACAGAGCCCGTGAGCACATCCCAACCGACAGACACATCTGGCTCAGCGCGGCCAGGCTGGAAGAGACGCGCGGCCAGAGTGAAATGGTCGAGCGCATTGTTGAGAAGGTCAGAGGAGATTGCTTTTTAACTATTGCTTTTCCAAGTTTCAACTATTGTAGTGTTAAATATGCAGTAACTGATTCCCTCTGCAGGCAATCACATCGCTGAGAGCGAATATGGTGGAGATGAACAGAGACCACTGGCTGAAGGATGCAGTGGATGCCGAGCAGGCGGGGTGCAAGCTGACTGCCAGGGCAATCATGTCAGCCTTCTCTTTTCGTTCCCTTATTAAAAATAGATTAGTGATCATTATTGTATTGAAATATTGCAGAAATCAAGTCATTGGATTCAACGTCGAAGACGAAGACAAAAAGGCCACTTGGATGCAAGACGCGGAGACCTTCGAGAAGCAGGTCGACCATTGCATTTCATGCTTCGAAGCTGTTAATTTCTTTCTTCCACTTCTCTTTTCTTTTCGTTGAGGGGGCCGTGGAGTGTGCGCGAGCTGTGTTCTCTTTCGCTCTGCAAGAAATGCCAATGAAGAAGAGTCTCTGGATGGCTGCCTCTCACTTCGAGAAGAACCACGGATCTACGTATCTTTTTTTCTCTTAATTATTTTCCAAATACTCATTTAAAGGGAAATATTTCCTTTCAAAGTAGCAAAAAAATGCATAACTGTGAAGATAAAGCTCGGGATATTTTGAGTGAGGACTACTCGGCAGTGTTGGAAAAGGCAACGGAAGCCGTTCCCAAGGCGGAGACCCTCTGGCTCATGCACGCGAAGAGCACGTGGCTCAGGGGAGATGTCAAGGGCGCCCGCGCCATCCTCGCTAAGGTTTACTGTAACCGATACCGTACTCTCCTAACAATAAGCATTCCCTTCCAGGCATTCGAGCACAACCCGAACTCAGAAGAGATTTGGATGGCAGCAGTCAAGCTGGAATCTGAGAATGGATCTTTCCCAAGTCTGTTTCTCACTCGCGATTTGTAAAAGTGTTACTTTGGAATTGAAAGTTGTGATTAACCAGTTTGCTGCCATCTGCATAACAGTACTGAGGTCGTGAATGTTGAGGTGCGCGTAAGCTGCTGGAGCGAGCCCGGAAGAATGCGCCGTCCGCCCGTATCTGGATGAAGAGTGCGCGGCTGGAGTGGTGTCTGGGCGAGTTGGAGGCGGCCAAGAAGCTACTCGATGAGGCCATTCTGCTGTCAGTATCGATTAAACTATGAATCACCGTTTGAGTCTAGAGTATTTGACATCAATCCAATTTTAATCACGAGTGGTCACTAGTGTTCTTTTTTCGTCTTCTGAGACTACTGCGTTTATGGATCTCCAACAAAATTACTAAGCTTGTTTTACCTTAAAAAAATTGTAAGTTATTTTTTCTGTAAATCTAAAATGAGTTTTGTGTTGCTGGTTCGAGCATCCAGTGAGATGATATTAGTTGCTTTGTCCAATTGGATTTGTGCTCCAACTGGGTGCTTGGTCCAATTGGATTCGTGGTCCAATTGGTTGCTGCAGGTACCCCGATGCACCCAAATTGCACCTGATGCTCGGCCAGATCTTCAAGCAGAAGAAGGAACCTGACGAGGCGCGGAAGTCGTTCACAACTGGAATCAAGAAATGCCCGAATTCTATCCCTCTCTGGATTGAACTCTCTCGTCTTGAAGAGGAGCAGAAGCAGATTGTCAAGGTATTATATTCCATCAGTTAGTAGACAGGCGTTTGTATTTGTTATTCCTAACTCTTTTTTCAGGCTCGATCGGATCTGGAAAAGGCTCGACTACGAAATCCAAAATGCGATCTTCTGTGGCTGGAGGCCGTTCGACTTGAAGTGAGATTTCAGCCTGGCATTATCACTGAATTCTACTTGAATTCTTTTTCTTTCCAGGTACGCGCTGGAATGCGAGAACTGGCGATGGAGAGAATGGCGAGAGCTCTCCAGGATTGCGAGGGAAGTGGTCCGTGATTTGCCCCAGCTTTATCGCTCCATATTACTATTTTCAGGAGACTCAAGATATAGTAGCTTAATAGTCTAATTCATTCTTGGTGGTTCTCATTTTACTTTTACGTATGCAGGAATTTTATGGGCGGAGGCGATTTGGCTGGAAGAAAGACACGGCAGGAGGTCCAAATCCATCGACGCACTCAAACGGTCAGTAGCTTCTTCTCCAAAATCATTTCACTTTGGTACTTCTCTTATTTCTATCCATCGCCTGTTATTAGATTTTTTTTGTATATCATTCTTCTCTCATGCTTACTCTCTTCTATCCCCCTTTCCTTGTTCTCTCCCTCTCTCTCTACCGCTCTCTCTCTCTCTCTCTCTCTCTCTGCCATTTTTTCAGCTGCGAACATGATGCGCATGTCCTCCTCGCCACAGCTCGACTCCTCTGGAGTGAGCGGAAGATCAAGAAGGTTCCTTTTCCATTAATCCTCATTCCCAAAGAATCAGACGAGTAGAGATAATCGTTGTATATCCCAAGACATGATCGTAGTTGACTCTACCTTGCCTTGCAGGCTCGCGAGTGGTTCAGCCGTGCCGTGACCATAGACACAGACTTGGGCGACACTTTCATCCATTACTACAAATTCGAGTTGACTCAGGGAACTCAGGTTGGTTCTACACCCTTTTTTTAGTTTATTCTTTCAATTATTTCTTCATTTTTGATATAATCTATTTCGTAGGAGGAGCAAGAAAAGGTGATCAACAAGTGCAAACATTACGAGCCACGCCACGGCGAACTATGGACGAGGTGAATTATAGTTTTTATTATTCATTGGTCACTCTTGTTATCTTGTGGCTGTTAAATATGTAGTTTTGCTGATGGTATAGTTTTGGAATTTTTTTGTGAGCTACAGTAAGCAAGATAAAAAATGGTAATGAAGCAAAAAAGGATAGATGGAAGAAAGGTTATCTTCGCGGATATTTTGTTAATGAAGTAGAATCAAGGAATTTCCTCTG
Organism: Allodiplogaster sudhausi; assembly: GCA_945643635.1. Classification (NCBI taxonomy): domain Eukaryota; kingdom Metazoa; phylum Nematoda; class Chromadorea; order Rhabditida; family Diplogasteridae; genus Allodiplogaster; species Allodiplogaster sudhausi. The sequence goes on along the minus strand of CALZFC010000262.1, from coordinate 2,547,475 downwards.
ATAAGACATTTACACTCAAAATGGTCACACACAAAGCATTATGTTCTGGTGGTTCAGCGGTGTCGCCTGTATTTCTTTTCAATAGCTGAATTCAACAGCCAATTGTGTTTCCTTCCAGGTTGTCGAAAAATATTGAGCATTGGAGGCTCTCGCCTGAAGAGATTCTCAAACTCGGTTCTTCACAAGTCCAGATTCCAACATAAGGTGAGGGACTTGTCGAAACGTTATCTTTTTCTTTGCATTCATTTATGCCTCCTCCATGTCGTATAAGTTAATGTCTGTCAAGTACATTTTGGTCTCATTTTGTTCCCATCGTTTTATTATTTTAATAATAGCCACAGTTTGTGCTTAGAATGTTGATATAAATGGTTGTCGTTATTTACATTGAATAAGATATTTATCAGCGACTTGACTGCATTTCACGATGAATCAGCGAACTAGAATGAGAAAGAGAGCTAACAAGGAATACAATAACCAATGTTCCATTTAAATGTTACTCATGTCACTCTTTCCTTTTCTTGGCACTCACGAGGAGGAGAGATCAGAATGGTATTCCAGTCTAACGGTGCCCTCTTCCCCTTCCAACGGATGGCTACTCAATCAGCTGAAGCTGATACCCACAGGGTTTGGGTTTGGTTGTCGAAAAATAGTAAGAACTTATGTTAAGGAATTGAAGTTTCTTTCTGCCAACTGGGACACCGGGCAACGCGCGCTTTATAATGCAAGAAAAATGAAAAAAGGTTTGTTAGAAACAGGATGAGGGTTTCGAGAAGTCTGCGAAAGAAAAGTACACGCAATATTATTGCATACGAGGAAAGAAAACATGACTGGGCAAATGCATTGGAAAAAGACGAAAATGCAGAGGATATAAAAAAGAAAGATTACTGATTGGCAGGAAGAGGAGCTCGTCTCAGAAGGAAGCAGTTTTGTACAGGAAAGAAGGTCATTATTGATCATAACAATTAAAGTACAAGTAGTCAAGATCTGCTCGGGTTGCCATGTAAAACAATAAGGGAGGAAGTTTGGGAGAGAAATTGAGATTTAAAGGATTTGTTTATTATTTGGGCTCATCTACTTTATTCGGAATGGATTTCATATATCTGCGTTTAATTGAATTGCAAAAGTGCGCAGATGGTAAGAGAGACAAGGCTGGTGACAAAAGATGATCTGAGATGGCAACTGATTAGTTCTCTTTCTTCATGAAGGCGCCGAACATTTCAACCGGAACAGGGAAGACGATTGTGGAGTTGTGCTCCGCTCTGCAAATCTTCTGTTCTGTGCACGTCATTATGGTTACATATATCTGGAGAAAATATGAACTACTATAATAAAATGGACTGAATAAAAGATGTATTTTAGAAGGTAAAATATGAGAAGAAAACGCACGCGATACTGTTGAGCGCCTGGAGATGCCTGAGCTGAAGGGCGACGGGATTCGCTTGGATAACATCTGCGGCTTCCTTCAGGGCTCGAGACGCCTGCAAGCAGTATTATTATACCATCATTAGGAATACACTTTAGCCGCTAGTATCTTTTAAAAACAACTTTGAAAAAAGAAGGTACTGAAAACTAGCCTTTTGCTCTCCTTCAGCGGCGACGACTTTGGCCCGCGCCTCTCGCGCCGCCTCTGCTTCCGCAGCCATGGCACGCGTGAGCTGCTGCGGCAGACGGATGTCCTTCACTTCCACTCTCTCCACCTGCATAAGGAGACTGGGGAGGATGGGAATCAAACTATAACACTAACAAGGAAATGCTGCGTAAAGGGTACTCGAAAGAAAATCCGGCTGGTATTTGTATACAAGACTGAAAAATTTAGAATAAAAACAAACGCACTTTGACACCCCAGTGCTCGGTTCCCTCGTCAAGAATTGTCTCGCAGAGCTGAGCAATGGCCTCGCGTTCAGTCAACATCTCTGTCAAGGTCTTCATGCCTGGAAAACAAACCAACCTTAAATTTCCTTCTCGAGAAATACATGTAATGTTCCAGCTCAATGTCAGCTTAATTTAAAAATATAAAAATGTATGCTGATAAGTACCGAGGGCATTCCTGAGAGTCGTCTGGGCGAGGAGCTTCGTCGAGTAGATCGCATCATCCACGTTGTTAACTGAGGCGATCGGGTCTGAGGTGCGGAAGTACACGACTGCATCCACCGACACTGTCACTGAGTCCTTCGAGAGGATCTCTTGTGGCGGCACGGCGTACGAGACAACCCTGGAGAGAAAGAGAGAGAGAGAGAGAGAGAGAGAGAGAGAGAGAGAGAGAGGGAGAGAGGGAGAGGAGAGGGCGGGAGAGAGAGGAGAGAGAGGGAGAGAGAGAGAGGAGGGAGAGAGTGAGAGGAGAGGGCGGGAGAGAAAGGAGGGAGAGAGAGAGGAGAGAGAGAGAGGAGGGAGAGAGAGGAACAAGAGAGAGAGAGAGGAGGAGGGAGAGAGTGAGGAACAAGAGAGAGAGAGAGAGAGAGAGAAAGGAGGGAGAGAGAGGAGGGAGAGAGTGAGGAACAAGGGAGAGAGAGGAGGGAGCGAGAGAGAAAGGAGATCCCAATTGTGCAAATGAAGGATGTGGCATAAGAAATAACTTATAAGCTTCATTAAAAGTGTAAAAGAAAGCTGTGTTTCTGTCTAACCTAAGATCAATCTTGCGATAGGTGTCAATGCAAGGAATGATAAAGATCATTCCAGGCCCGCGTGCCCCTCCGAAGACGAGGCGTCCAATGCGGAAGAGAACCACTCGCTCGTATTCTTTTATCACCTGGACATCTCTTCTATTATATTCTATAGTAAAAGCGATTGCAGTTTCGAAAAAGGAAAAAGGAATTTAAAAATGAAAATGAGTAACCTTGAGACAGACGCACATACTGAAGGGGAAGGTGAGGATGATGAGAAGCCAGGAGAGAGCCACGAGGGCATAGCCAAAGATTGTGCCGATCGTCTCGTAGTCAGGAGGAACATCCTGAGATAAGAATTTCTTCTCTCTTGGCACGTTGCCAACTCCAACAAATGAAGTGATCGTACAGACGACAACAGAAAATGCAAGAACGAAAGCAGACAGATTCACAGCATTCATGTTTTACATTGGGAGTTTTAATGCTGTCACTTCCTGCCTTTTACACTATTCTTTCACTGAAGCATTCATTCTTTACTATTAAAAAGGATATTTACACACAGTGGGGAAGGAAGGAGGTATCCTCAAGGATAAGAGCGGGCTCCGTTAGAATGGCCACCTTTTTCTCCATTCTGCTCGTCAACAATTATACGTCACGTCATTCCCCTTTTAATTCCATTGTTTTTGGCTGCTTCCTCCTTTCACCGCTCTCTTTCTCTCCCCCCTCTCTCTTTATCGCTCCGCTTTCCTAGATCTCTATTTTTGCTCCGTTGACTTGGCCTGTAGTGAATATTAGTGTAGTCGGGCCCTACGAGGCCTCACTAGAATGGATGCGAGAAGAGAAGGGAAGTAGAACGCTTAAGTATTCCGCCCGAGGGAGAAGAGTGATTCTATCGGAGTCTTTTATTCCCCTGCGATTGGCTTCTTGCCCTTGGCTAGCTGGAAGCGGCCACGCATTCTTCTTTATCAAAGACCTTATAGAGTGGATTACTATCCCTTTCTGTTTATCACCACATCTTCCCACTGCTTTTATTTTTTTTAATTGCTCCGTACGGGAGTGGAAAAGAACTTCTGTTCCGATGTTCCCACTCACCACCATGAAAGTAAATGTGTGTACAGGAAATAGAAGGCAACGAGAATATGACATATTCCGGCCTACAATGGTAGATCAAAAACAGAAGGCATGAATACGAATGGGAAGGTAAATATTTTCTCCGCCTTTTCTTTAATAAATACTTTTGCCCATAAAATGAAATCTTTCGCCGTTGTTTTCCTAACTAATCTACGAGTTATGTACATACCGCGCGTCATGAATTGTCATCGAGAAAAGTCAGCTGAAAAAACTTCAGAAAAGAAATATAGCTTAGGTCACAAATCAAGATTGAAATTCAGAAAAAAAGATATATTTACAGCCGTGCATTCATACAATTCTGAAGCCAGATGTACATCCACGTCGCCACTTTTGTATTCCTCGATGCTTTCCAAAGGGAAAGAAGTGTTTGACAATATGCACATGCAAACGATCAGAATATCATTGTATTCTTCAACTTTTCATGCAGAGGTGAAGATGTGCATTGGAATAGAAAGAGAGAGAGCGAGAGAGAAATGATGGAAAAGCAAGTAGATAAAGAGCGGCCTATAGAGAGAGAGAGAGAGGGAACGAGAGAACAGAGAGGAGAGAGAGGAGAGTAGGAGAAAGAGGGAGTGAGATAAAGAGAGAAGAGAGAGCAGAGAGAGAGAGAGTGCTTACTTGTCGTGGTACCTGATTGGAGGAAGGGGTGACCCACTGCGGCTCGGTGCGCGACTCCTTGCCGGACATCCCTCCGCCTCCTCCGCCCGGTCCTCCTCGGGCGCCGCTTACAGTAGTCTGGCCCGGCGGTCCTGCAAGGAAGACAAATTCTTTCTTAGTGCTGTTATATCCCTTAGAGGCTGTTAATGACTGCTCATTAAAAAATAAATATCTCCCTTTAAAAATAGATCGCGAAAAGGAGTGATGAAGAATCGAACGAACGAAGATTTGAGGACGGGAAAGCAAAATGAAGAAAAGACGATGAGAAGGTGTAAAAAATAAAATAAGTGATAAATGGAAGAGAATCCTCCTCATGGCTGGCGGTTGTCAGAAGCAACGATTGGACGGCTGTGAGAAGGCGGGTCTGGGTCTGAACTCTGTCGTCTTCCTATTCACAATCTCTCACAATCTCACTCTCTATCTCTCACTCTCTGCTTTACTGTTTCTCTCCCTTTTCACTATCTCACTCTCTCTCACTCTCTGCTTTACTGTTTCTCTCCCTTTTCACTATCTCACTCTCTCTCACTCTCTGCTTTAATGCTTCTCTCCCTCTCACCATCTCTCTCTCTCATTCGTTGTTTATCGCTCCCTCCCTCCTCTCTTTCTCATTCTTTCCCTTAGTATTACTCTCTCATACATGCGCTACTAGATCGTTTGGATGTCTTCAAGTTCAGCTCGGACCTATTTCCCACACGGCAGAGTTGCAGAGGAATATAGAACTTGTGGAAGAGAGAGATGAAGTGCAGAGAAGAGAGGACAGTAGATGGGAAAGAGAGAAGAGACGGAGAAGGGAAAGAGAGAAGTCCACGAAATCCGCCGGGTAATTTAATCGCAAGCCTCTGAAGCCAACTTGCCGCCTGGTTAGAGGGTGAAGGACAGCTCTCTCATGCAACCTCGCACTCGGAGGTGACATTCATTTCTCTGTCTCTCTCATACTCACTATCTGTCACTCTCTTCTATCTCTCACTCTCTCCCTATCTCTCACTCTCTTCTATCTATCACTCTCTTTTCTTTTAACCAGCTTCGCACTGTCTCACTCCTTTATTTCAGTCCGCAATGTCCATACCTAGATGTCAGGCACACGTCAATATAAAGCTTTTGTCTCCCAACAAATCTCAATTTATGTACATATTCTATGTGCTAACAGCATATCCAATACAATTTCTCGCTCTGCGGTATTTCCCTTATTCTCTCTTTCTTTCTTTCTTTCTCGCTCTCTATCTCTCTCTCTCTCTCGCTCATTTACTCTCTCATTCACTCACTCTCCAATGCCCACTTTTTCTCTCTCTCTCAGTCTTTTTCTTTCGTCCACTTACTCTTCCTTCCATCTCTCTTCTCCGACAACTGACTTATAATGTAAAATATGGTTGGGCTGCAGATTCAGTTATGCGTTAGAATATTAAAAAAGTGACCAGGGCCTCAAGATCGAAGGGGGAAGAAATCTTCTGTACGAAATGAAGTAGTATATCGCAACTAGACGATAAAGAGAACAGAGAAAAGCAAGAGGATGAGGAATAAAGTGAGGAATGAGAAGAAGAGAACAAGCAACGCACTCCTCTTCAACTTATTCTTCTTATTGAGGCACTTTGGAGGGCTGCAGCTACTCCAGTGGCAGGCACGCTCTCTCTCTCATTCTCTCTGTCTCTCTCTCTATCTCTATCATTTACTCACTCACTGTCTCTCTCTCTCAATCTCTCTCTTGTTCCTTACTTTTCTCTCTCCCTCCCTCCTTTTTTGTCTTCCAGCCTGCGATCTTTCGCTTCCTCTTCTTCTCTCATCACAACTCTTGAGCAGCTTCCGGAGAGGAAGTGATGTCGGAGAGAAGGGAACAAAGACAGAGGAGTTAGGCGGTAAGGAAAGGAGAGGGAGAGAGAGGAAAGTGAGGGGGAATATAGAAGGAGAAAAGGAATTGGAGAGAGTGGGAGGTGGTGAGAGAGCAGAAGGGAGGGAAGAGAGGAGAGACAGAGAGAGAGAGAGAGAGAGAGAGAGAGAGCAAAAGCAGCTGCGGTGGCATCTCGAATTGCGCCGCAGGGACAGCGGCCAAGAAGAATGCCAGAGGGAGCAGTTATTCCCGCATCCGAAGGGAATCGCACTCGGTACGGGTAAAGAGAGAGAAAGATACTCAAGGAATTGACTACATGGCAAAATGAGAGAGAGAGAGAGCGAGAGAGAGGGAGAGAGACCGAGAGGGGGAGAGAGGGAGGGAGAGAGAGAGAGACCGAGAGGGGGAGAGAGGGAGGGAGAGAGGGAGAGAGAGAGGGAGAGACCGAGAGGGGGAGAGAGGGAGGGAGAGAGGGAGAGACCGAGAGGGGGAGAGAGGGAGGGAGAGAGGGAGGGAGGGAGGAGATAGACAAGGAAAGGGACAGCGACTGCGTGTTGAAACCATGAGAAAAATGAAAGAGAAATGAGCAGCAAGTCCGTTGTAGACTTCTGCGTTCGTATTTGCATAGAAATGAAAAATGGATAGAAAGAGAGAAGTGAAGCTGCCCCTTCCGCTCTTCTTTCATTCAAGAAATGACGACGATTTTCACTCCACTTATTCATTTACGAAATGGCTCAATCATTGTTTTCTAACACCTGCGCATTGTTTATATTGCAATGTGAAAGACTAAGGAAGAAGAGAATAATTATTCTTTTAAAACAAAGATGTCATGTACAAATAAAAGGTCATAAGAAATTTGTAGTAAATAATAATCGCGCCACATTGTGAATATTTCATTTAAAGGCGATGTTTGGAGGAAATGGAAAAATAAGAGAACTAAGCTGTCTGCACTAACTAAGTAAAGTGTATTGATTTATGAGAAAGATCCATTCTAATTTATAGGAAAAAGAAGATCTCACAGTCGCATATTAACCATTTTACGAGTGGCGCTTCGATGACAAAATTACTCTACTCGACGCTCGATAATTTGTAATAAAGTTTTAATCAATAAATTCTGGGGACCTCTGGCAGGGTGAAAGCTGAGGAATCTAAGGAAATGTTGAGTTCTTGGCTGACGTCTCGCCAGTTCGTCAGTTGTAGCTGCCAAGTGGAACGGAAAATTGAAGAGAAAGAAAGAGAGAGAGAGAGAGAGAGGGAGAGAGAGAAGAGAGATTAGAAGAGGGGTGGGGGCAAAGAGAGAAAGCGAAGGAGGAAGGAGAGAGAATGAGCATAGCAGCAACTGCCGTGGCCCTCCCTCTGGAGTGAATGGAGAGAGAGAGAGAGTACAGCTTGTCCATGCTGAAGGCAGCCATTTCTCGCTTTTCCAAAGGGGTACTTCTTTTCTAGTTTGGAGTGCCAGTAATAATTTAATTTGCTTAATAAGAAAAAATGAAAATTGACTGGGGGATGACTGGACGAGACGGAACGAAAGTGCTCGTGGCGGCAGCTGTCTCTTTCAAGAGGGAGTTGAACTACACAACAATTTAGAGTTTAGAGAGGGAAAGGGAGCGAGAGAGGGGGAATACGGAGAGAAGAGTGGCATGGAGAGCAACGGCAGGGAAGATCGACGAGTGATGGGTAGGGGAGATGGGGCAGAATAGCCCTGAGGGGTCTTCCCCTGTCCTGGCTCCCTCTCCCTTTCGCTGCCACCTCTGGGTCTGCTTACGAATTCGGCGGCGAGGGCGCGCGATGCTTCGTTTTCTATAGACAGCCACAGCCACTTTCTCTCTTCCACTACCTATCCGCTCTTTTTACTTCCTCTTCCTAATTCTCTCAATCTCGCTCTCTCTCATTCTCGATCTTGCTCTCCCTCTCGCTCTTTCTCATTCTCTCTCTATCTCTCTCTCTCTTTCTCATTGTCTCTCTCTTTCTCATTTCCTCTCTCTTTCTCATTTTCTCTCTCTTTTTCATTCTCTCTCTCTTTCTCATTCTCTCTCTTTCTCTTTCTCTTTCTCTTTCTCATTCTCTCTCTATCTTCTCATTCTCTCACTCTTTCTCACTCTCTCTCTCTCTCTCTCTCTCTCTCTCTCTTTCTCATGGCGGCTTCAGGGGGCACGGCGTAAGCGCGTACAGCACAAAATTGAAATTCTCGGACGATTCGATTGGGGAGCGGCAGCAGAATGCAGAGAGAAAGAGAGAATGCGAGAGAAACAGAGAAATAGAAGGAGGGAGAGAAAGAAAAGAAGAGAGGAGAAAGGTAACGAGGGATGCATGGACTGCCATGGCAAGCTACTATTTCAGCGAAAAAGGGGAAGACACTTCTCAGGAAGAGCGAGAGAACGCTGAGAAAGAGAGACATGGGCATGGCGGGATACAGAAGGAAGTGAGGAGTTGACGGAGGGAAGGAGTATCTGAGGAGATACAAGAAGAGGGGGAGTGGATGACCACTAGGAGAGGGAAGAAGATCAAGGATTCTTCCACTCACGCAGAGAATTTAAATGTCCTTATATTCTCTTCCCACTCTCAGTTTCTCACTCGTATTATTCATATCATAAATCCCTTCTTCACTCTTTCCTCTACTCTCTCTCTCTCTCCTTCTCTCTCCTTCTCTCTTCTTCTTGCTCCCTCTCTCTCACGCTCTCTCTCTCTCTCTCTCTTTCTCTCTCGTCTCTTCCATAGTGGCCAGCCCTGCCAATGTTTGCATATGGAATCGGCAGCATTGGCTCGCCATTTCGATGCTTGATTGCGCATCAGCTAGAGAAAATAATTGAAAACATGCTAAAGAAGAGGGCGCAGAGTAAAAGTGGATTAAGGAGAGAGAGTGGAAAAGCGAGAGACGCAGAGTGAAATGGAACGGAAATCTGAATCGCAATCAAGAGACAGGCAGTAGCCAAATGAATGAATGCTTCTTCTGGCGAGAAGGATGATGAAGGCGATGGAAATTGGGAGGGAGGATTCAAAAGGATAATCAAGATGTCAAGAGAGAGAGAGAGAGAGAGAGAGAGAGAGAGAGAGAAAGGAAAAGAGAAGAGAATTCCAGAACACGATTGAAAGAATGGAAGACATTTCTTACATAATATACAGAATAAAGACATATGTAAAATATCTGCAACTTTTTCATTTGATTTCTAAAGTATGATCAGATGTCATAGCATCGAAGTTTCTCATCAGACTAAAAAAACATGCACCCAATGCCACACTCTGCAATGATTCTCTGTCATTTTTACTCTCTTGTTAGCTATTTGTTTCTATACTTACACACATGTACATACGCCTCTCGTAATACATACTACTTTTACCCTTTACCTACTCTTACCGCATAACCTCCGCTCACCCCTTCCAATCTCTCTCTCTCTCTCTCTCTCTCTCTCTCTCTCTTTCTCTTTCTCTCCCCCACACGTCTCCCTTCTCTGCAGTCCGCGTCTGCCTTGGAGGCAGAATGAAAGGGGCGCTTGCCGCCTGAGTGACGCTTCAGAAAAAGAATAGCAGTGAATAGAATGAATGGGAGAGTATGCCCCGCCGCATGGTGGATAGAGAGTATTCCGAGAGTGAGAGGGAGTGGAGAGAGAGGAAAGAGAGAGGATTCAAAGAGAGTGAGAGAGAGGAAAGAGAGAGGATTCAAAGAGAGTGAGAGAGAGGAAAGAGAGAGGATTCAAAGAGAGTGAGAGAGAGGAAAGAGAGAGGATTCAAAGAGAGTGAGAGAGAGGAAAGAGAGAGGATTCAAAAAGAGTGAGAGAGAGGAAAGAGAGAGGATTCAAAGAGAGTGAGAGAGAGGAAAGAGAGAGGATTCAAAGAGAGTGAGAGAGAGAGCGAGACAGTGAGAGAGAGAGAGAGAGAGAGAAAGGGAGGGAGCGCTGGTAGTAGAGAAGAGAAGGATATAAGAGTTTACGCAATGCTGAGAGTTGTTGGGAAGAAATAGCGACAATTAAGAAAAAGAGGCATGAAACCACATAACAAAGTAGTGCTCTATGATGGAGAGAGGGAGACAGACAGAGGGCGCTAGAAGGAGTGGGAGAGAGAGGAATCGAAGGAGAGTGAGGGAAGAGAACGAGAGGGAGGGAGAGAAACAATGGAAGGAGAGGGAGAGAATAACGGATAGAAGATGTGGTCGTTTACGGTGGTGCTTTTTGTCCTTTACCTAAATTCCCCATCAAACGGAGAACCCTTGTCAAAATTTATGGTTATCAATGCTCTTTTTATATTAATTAATCAATTTCTAAATTAAAATTAAAGATAATTTTCTTGCGTCAGTTCCAATTTGAAGCTGAATGAAAAGAAGAGGAAGTATTGTTCGGAAGGATTGGATGGAGAGAAAATGGCATTCTCTAGCTTTCCGTCTTTTCCTGAACAGCAGGCCTGGCACTGTCTTACAAAGGGAGGGGGGGGGGGGAGGACGGAGGGGGTAATAGGAATTTACAGGCACACGGCAGATGTCGAAATTGACAGGAGAGGGTTTTTGTCCCAAAATCAGAGTTGAATGAAATATAGAAATATTTGTACATATGAATGAACATATGTATGTACATTTACATATGTGCAATGAGCAAGTTAGTAAAGAAAGTGATGATTTTCAGTTTTGTACACTTTGTGTCTGGAAAACCGATCATCTGAGTCTAAATAATTAATTAAATAAAAAAATGTTTTACGGTAATTAAAGAGGATTATTATGTAAGTTGCTGATTTTGCTTCGCAATAAAGTCTTAAAATTCCAGATTCATAGAAAAGGTTAAGCTAGTGCAACTGCAGCACTCAGCGATATTTGTGTGTGCATCTTGACTCCTCCCAGCGCCCGTCTTCCTCCTTCAACTTTCTCTATTATCGTACGAATCCGATTGTGAGTGAACGAGCTAAAGCTGATTCCTTCTAAATACGCAGCCTTCTCTCGGGCGATAGACTGCGTCAGTTTCTTGTTGTATCCATAGAACCATTTTAATGTGACAACTTCGGAACCTATCTCTTCCATTACTTTTTTTATTCGACTATCTATTGACCGCGCTTAAACTTTTGGATAGCCCCTCTGTCAATTCTCTTGCTCTTCCACATTTCCGTCACTCTTCGTCTCTGAAAATTAGAAACAAACTGCGTTAGAAAAAAAAAGTATACAATAAAAATGAGCGAAAAAAAAGAGATGAAAGTAGTTGAAGCAGACAAAAAGAAAGGACAGGAAGACAGACAAATCGAGCGTGAAAAGAGGGCGCACTCAGAGTGAATGCTCAACGGAGGCAGGACACCAAGTTCAGAATAAAGGAATACCGAGAAAGAGCAGAAGAACACCTAGTATCTGTGGGAAGCACACAACAAAAAGCTTATCGTGTATATCTTAGATAAAAATTTTACGAAAAAAACACTGGATAAAGGTCCATATTCCAGTTCCTACATCTCAAGAAGATTAGAATCCGCTTTTTACACGAATGCATAATTTATGAATGCACATTCTGGACAGACCAAGTCAACTCAAATGCAACGGAACTGGGGCCCTACATGAAAAGAGAATAATTGCAAGGAGGGACAGAGAGACAGAGAGATAGAGAGAGAGAAAGCGATAAAGAGAGAGACACAGAGCATAGGGGCCACCCTGACGAATGGAGGCAAAGGCTGACTTGTCGTAAAGCCAGCAAGGGCTTGCTCACGGCATGACTTACAAGACGAGTAAGAATAATGATTGAGAGGGACAGGACTACGCCGGAAAGAATGGGAAGCGGGTAAAACGGAGAGGGAGAGGGCGAGAGAGGGAGAGAGAGAGAGAGAGAGGAAGAGGTGGCATAGAAAGCTTCCTTGTACCATAAGGAAGAGGAGTGCCACTCAGGTACCGCTTCTCACATCTCTTTCATTTATTCAAATGAGATTATTAATCCGTTTCTTGTCCAAACGGCTGAGTCGATCGATTATGCAAATGAAGAGAAAGAAGGAGCGATCTTACCTTCCAGGCTTTCCAGCATTTCGTGAGGAGGCGGAGGGGGATAGTTCTGCAGCTCAGGAAAGAGGGTTGGCGGAGGTGGCGGAGGTACCATTCGACTAGTCATCCCTCTTACCGTCTCCGATCGGGGCTACCGTACTACCACTGCTACCGGACCCGCATACGTTGGCACACTATTAATGGGGGGGGGGGAGGTGGATGATGCAGTCTGCTTTGTTGTCGTGTGTGTCGTCCGCCTTGTCAAACCAATACTTCTTCCGTTCGACCGCGCAGGGGAGAAGGCAGGACCAGAGTAGAAGAGAGAAGGGTCGCCGCCCAGAACAACTCTCTGATGAAGGCGGAGAGAGTGCTGGAGAAGAGAGAGTCGCGACAGTGAGAGAGAGAGAGAGAGAGATGGAGTCAGAGAGCACTGCTCAACTCTACTCTCTTCAACTCGCACCAGGAGAACTCTCTCTCTCTCTCTCTCTCTCTCTCTCTCTCTACCCATCTCTTCTCTCTCCTTCTCTCCACTCACTCTTTTTCTCTATATTCTCACGCTGCTGTACAGCGTGAGTCTCGCACTCTGCGGCCAGAAAAAGAAAGAAGGGAAACACGGCAGAGCTGAGAAGGAGAAGAGGAGCCTGGAAGATGGCCTGAGGGAAGATGAGAGGAATCCACTCGTAGACCGCCTCGGGGGCACTGCAACGCAGTCAAGAGAATGAAGGATGGGTCTCAGCTGGACGAGAAGTCTCAGGGGTGATACAGAGAAGGAGATTTGGGATGAAGGGGGAGATGGAAGAGAGTGAGGGAGATAAGAGAGAGAGAGAGAGCAGTCCAATATTTTCATGACTTAGATATCATTGCGTGCTTTGTCTATATCGGAACGATATTTCATATTGGAGATTAAGCTACATAAAGCTATGTATTCAAAGGAGTGAGAGATCACAGAGACTTAGAAGATCAGAGATACAAAGCGAAAAGATGTACAGGCAAGGTAAGGTGAAATGGAGCAGTTGATTCGATGATTCCAGTGGCACCCCCCTCTTCTCTGCTTCTGCTATGCTCTTTCTCTTTCTCTGTACGATCTCCACTCTTTCTTAATCTCTCTAATTTCTTTGGCTTGTTGGGTAGGTCCTGGAATTGGTAGTGAATGCAGTTGGCTAAGACAAGCTCTGTCGGTGATTCCTCCCAAAGGCAGGCGAAGAGAGGAGACGAGTCAGCAATCAGGGAGACGAACAGGAGGAGCCTCCAAATTAAATTAGTCATCTCTTTCTCTCCCCCTTTTCTCTCTTTCTCTCTCTCTCTCTCTCTCTTACTCTTTCCTTCTTGGCATTTCAATCTACACGTCGTTCTCCTCAATCCATTCCTCTCCCAATGTCCACAACTCTCTCCATTGAATGTCTTGATCATTCCTCTCAGCTGGCCTCTCATATATCCTCAGAAAAGAGCCGAGAAGAGAGACTTTCTTGCTCGAGGTTTCTCTCTAAGTTTCATTCTCTGCACATGCATTGGTTTTCATCTGAGCTATTGGACGAGGAAGGAGACAAGGATTCCCCTGAGGAATCGAAGAGAAGTCTTTGTGGGGACCGCGCAAGTTTCGAAGAGAAGAGTTGAGAAAGAAAGAGAGAAAAGGAGACAGACACAGAGAGAAATAGAGAGCGCGAGAAAGAGAGAGAGAGAGAGAGAGAGAGAGAGAGAGAGAGACGACGACGACGACGACGACGATGACGACGAAAAGAAATATAAGGCAAGAGTGACAACATTAAGAAAAGAGAGAAAGAAAGGTAACGAGAAAGATACAACATCTGAATTTCACGTTTTCGAACCAATTGATATCTTCTACTCATATTTTCGAAGCTATGCCAGAGTAGACAGAAGAGTGAAGATGAATGGTGGAGGGTAAGAGTAGCGGGAAGAAAATGAGAAAATCGTAGGTAATAAGGAGAGCGAGAGAGATTGAGAGAAAGAGAGAGAGCGAGAGAGAGAGAGAGAGAGCGTCGCATTTGTGGGAGGGGGAAAGGTAGAAATAGAGAGAGAGGGAGGGGGGGGGGGGGGGGGGAGGGGGAGAGGAAATGAAAGTGTCAAATCACAAGAAAATCGGGAAATACCTCTGGTTTTCGTTAACTCATTCGGTACTTTGTATAGCAAAGCTCATGTAAAAGACCAAAAAGCCTTGATATGTATGGGTGCGAGTCTTTGCTTTCAAAAACTACCGATAAAAAAAATCTGAACTCGGCAGGTCTATTTTGGCGTAATGCTGAGTTCTCTCCTTCTTCTCTTTCTCTCTTTCCTCTCCTTCTTCTTTTCTACTGATGCCTCCCTGCCTCATCTTCTGCTCTTCTTTACATTTCTTCTCGTCCTGTCTCACAGTACGCCTCTTTCAAGAAATTACGGAAAGATGAAAGGGAGAGAAATAAAAGATGACAGCAACTCTGCCTCTGACATGCTGATGAAACATATGAAAGGCAACACATCCCGCATCAACAATCCTTGAGGATGTCAAGATCTCTAAAGATGAAACGCCAGAGAATTCCTCACAAATATCAGAACAGAACAAAGAGCTTCTATAAACAAAGAAAACTAAAAAAATGTGAAGAAACTAGGCGAAGCCAGGCCGACAGCGTCGAAGAGAAGACGGAATGCGCAGTCGAAGAGGGAAAGTCAGGCAGAGGAAAGTGGGTTAAGCCCCAGGGCAGGAAGAAGAAGTCTCTCCTTTGTCCAAGTTGACGGAAGGGAGGGAGAGAGAAGAGAAAAAGCCTAGAGTGGCAAGTAGTGAATCAAGAAGTGCTTGAGCTCTCGACTGCCTTCTTCGCCTTCTTTGCTCTCGCCTGAAGGTGGTTGTTGCCTGAAGAAGCTTCTCATTCCTTTTCCTCCCCCCTCTCTCTTTCTCTCGCTTTCTCTGTCTCTCTCACTCTCTCTGTCTTTCTCTCCTTTCTTTCATTCCTGATGCTCGTAGCTCACAGTCCATTCCTCCCCTTCTCCCCCTCAACAACTCCCCGGCAGCCAAAAGGAGAAAGGATGCCCGGCGCACACACAAGTTCATCTATATTCTAGATAGCAGCATCACATCTGGGGCTTGTGGTGAAATGGCAGAGAACGAGAGAGAGAGAGAGCGAGAGAGAGAGAGAGAGACAGAATGAGAGAGGGAGAGAATGAGAGGGAGAGAGAGAGAGAGAGAGAGAGAGACAGAATGAGAGAGAGAGAATAAGAGAGAGAGAGAGAGAAAGAGATGGAGAGAGAGAATGAGAGAGAGCGAGAGAGAGAGAGAGAATGAGAGAGAGAGAGAGAGAGAATGAGAGAGAGAGGGAGAGAATGAGGGGAGAACGAAAGAGAAAAACAGATGGAGAGTTGGGGAAGAAGGGAGGAAAGGGGTGTGGAAATGATTGGTGTAACTAAAATATCCAGCAATCAATGAAATAAACGAACAACCAGCGTCACGGGCGAGTTCACGAACAGATGTGAGGAGAGATGCGAACACAACTCTTACACAACACTAGTCGATGTCGGAACAGAACTATTCTTTTGCCGTAGACACACACAGAAGGCATTTAATCTTCACAGTTCACATTTCTTGCCTGCAAATGGGCCAATCTTTTCGTTCTCGTCCCAGAAGGGTGATTTGTAACTCAAGCGGTAACGAATCCTAGCGACCACGTCATCACAGTCTGCACTATCCATCGATGACTTCCATGTGAGAGATCCCTGTGCATTCCATCAGCACTTTAACACGAACAGTTATAAGAAGGAAGCAGGAAGACCTCCCTTCTTTGCTTCCCATCACTTCTACACACTCAGTTCATTGCAGACTGACCATGTTTATTCTTGAGGCGACTTGAAGGAGATCTACAGAATAGCTGGCGCATCCTACTCACAAACAATTTTTGAACGCAGTAAAATGATTGACTAGAAACGACAAATACTCCAAGAACTCAAACATACTTATGGTTAGCCAAAAAGAATACTAGATTCGCAGTGTTTCATGGAGAACTAATGGGCTTCACTTAAAGAAATATCAGACGTATAACTTTCAAGATACGATGATTAACTGAGGTTTCAATTGGGGAATTCCCGAGACGAGCTTGAAAGCAAGACAAGAAAACACTGTTAGGAACCCATTAACTCGTAGAAACCACGTTAGAACAATTGAAATAAGAACTACCTACTTTCTGCGGTAATCATTGAAGAAACTATAAAGTGAAAGATACTGAAAAGGTAATGTTGCCTACGAGAATATTTTTTACACTACTGTGGGCTCTACAGAATAATGAATTTTAGCCCAATCTCTATCTCTAATCGAACAAGATAAGAACCTCTCCCTTAGCATCTCAAGATTGCTGCTGTTGTTGGTAGAGAGGCCTCACCGTTTTGTTCATGCCGATCTCCACGGCCGAATCGATTGGATGTACGATGAATGGTATCGCTGCGAGACCCACAGCAGTAGTCGTCCACTTGCGTACTGTAGGCGGGAGCCAACCCGTTCTGAAAATAGAAGTATTTTAAGAAAACACAGATAGTCGCGAAAAGCATTCTAACGAGGATATTTAAATTATTCACGATTATATAAAATATTTCTGCAGCATTCATGCCAACACCAAGTCCATCCGAAAATCTCCGCATTGTTAAAAAAATATAAGGAAAAAAAGAAAAAAAGAAATGAATAGCCTGGTGAGCAGTTTGCCGGTGAAGTGGCAGATGCGATTGATGGTGAAGCCTGGGATGGCGACGGAAGCAAGGGTTTGCCATAGGAAAGTGTCTCCCGCGGCTATGGCCGCCGCTTTTTGCCGACTCGACTCGGAAGGCCATGACTTCTGCAAGAACTCCGAGAATTCAATGAATGAATACAACTCCAAGTACCCTAAATTCCTTGCGACTCTTGTCGAAGGCGTCGGCACAAACGTAGCCGAAAGCAGCGACATACGACAAGCGGACGAAAGTCACGGGGACGAGGGAGCGGAAGGACTCCCCCACTTCGTTCGCGTAACCTGCTCGAGCATGCAAACATCTAGACTAAAAATGGATGAGAGAAAGAAGAACCTAAATATCGTATGGGAGTATCGCGGTAAATGTCGATGTGCGCGAGTTCCCTTTGGACCTTCTCATATTCATCCTCGCCCGCCTTTTCCGGCTTCTCTCGCTCACTGCTCATGCTTAAAGCAACAACATTAAACATATAAAGAAACAATGACCACCAAAAATCAACTTCGAGCCGCAGAGAAACACGAACAAGCGTAGTTTGATTTACTTAGGCAAGTGCGTGGTCATAGAAGATAACGTCGGTAGATAAAGATTGATCAATAGCTGAGGAATGCTATTCGAGAAACCCTAGCGAAAGGAGATCGATAGTGTTTATCTAAAATCGTACTTTTCCGGAATAATGAATAAAGCTTTTTAATAGTTGCTGACACTTCCACTGCTCGTTGGGATGTATATGAACTACAAACTACAACTTTGCGAGACTTCTTCTTCGTTTCTTTAAGGCGATATTTCTCTTTTTCAATTCTTCTTTTAAATTCATTGTTTTTTTTCCGAATCCTCTTGTTTTCCACTGAATTGAGTTCTCAACAAACGGTATAAGAACACTTTCTATGAAATGTCAATGTGCTTCCAAGACTACACACGCAGTTCGTTTATTTCGCTGCCAATCAATTTCGCCCGTCAGTTGAAGGGATTCTCAGAATCTTAATGTGCAAGGGGTGTGGCGAATGAAAATTTGGTGAGTGAAGACAGCGGAGAGACTGAAGTAGGCGTGGCAAAGAAGTGGGCGTGGCCTATGCGATAGAGCAGCAACCCTTCTTCTTTTTGTTCTGGACGGAGGGACGGTTGGCGACAGCTGGAGCTGGAGCTGGAGCAGGAGTCGGAGCGGGCGTGGGGGCAGCAGCAGTGGGAGCAGGAGGAGCGGGAGAGGGCTGGGTATTGCTCGACGGGGGGGCGGCCGAGCTGGACCTCACGGCAGCCGAACTCGGCGGAGGCTTCTGGAAACAAGCATCTTCTATAACAATATCGAATTACTCAGAACAATCACAAGTTACAACTCCAAAAAAATGCGAATAGATAGGTGACGAATTCAGGCGAACCTTCTCCTTGTCTCCGCCCTCCTCTTTCTTCTCTTCCTTGTCCGTTTTGTCCGCCTTTTTCTCTCCTCCTCCTCCATCTCCTTTCGTTCCCTTTTCTCCGCCACTTTTTGCCTCGTTCTTTCCGTTTTCCTGTAATGTTATAGAAATTTTTACGATATTTGTAGTTGTTTTTCATGCAAAAGAAGCCAGTAATTTATTCCAACCTTGGCCTTCTTTGACTTCTTTTCCTTGGCCTTTGCGCTGTCTGTGTCTGAGGAGATTGACAGCTCAACATCATCGTAGCCTTTCTGCAAACTACCATTACAATTACATCCAATTATAATTATCCTTTGTAGAGAATATACGAAAACAACGAGAGAGCGAAGAGATAGCGAAAGAGAGGGGAAGAGACTCAGAGATAGCGAAAGAGAGGGGAAGAGAGGGGAAGAGACTCAGAGAGAGAGAGAGAGAGGGGGGAAGAGACTCAGAGAGAGAGAGAGAGGGGAAGAGACTCGAGAGAAAGAGAGAGAGAGAGAGAGGAAGAGACTCGAGAGAGAGAGAGGAGTAATAGACTCGATCGAGAGAGAGAGAGAGGAGAAGAGACTCGAGAGAGAGAGAGAGAGAGAGAGAGAGAGAGAGAGAGATAAGTGAGAGGGGTGACCTTCTTCGCAGGTGCTGCCGTATCGGTCATGGCGCTTTGCGCCGCCATTTTTTCGATGTTCATCACTCCAGACCTTTCGCCTCGTTTCCTTAAAACATTAAATTGAACTTCGAAAAAGAAGAAATGACGCAGATATTACTTCTCTTCTTAAAAGAAAACAGAACTGAGAACCGCAGCTAACAGAGAGAAGAGTGGAAAGCCAGCCACGCACTGTCGATGACGGGAGACGAAGTGAATGATTCTACAATCCATCTTACTCGAAAATGGAAAAATATACATACCCGTGTCCTTGAACTGAAGTTCTGATATCAGAGTGCTGAAATGCACGTGCGGCGAAGCCATGCAAATTGTCATTCCCAATTCGTAATATCTATGTACATATTCTTTGTCTACTTCTTCATCTCATTCTCACGTTTTTGTCTTCAACTTATTTTCTAATCTCCCAAAATCGTAATTGATATTTTCTTCACTTCCTTCACCATCTCTTTTGAAGTGTAAACACAAAAATCGACAGGTCGCAGTTTATTAAGAATTGCGAGTGAAGGAGACAAAGTTGCCCTGAGCATCGAAGCGACGAATGACCGAATTCTTCTCATTCTTCTTCTTATCGGCTACCGTATCCTGCGTGCCAGGAGACGCACCCTTCGGCGCCACCTCAAGTATCAACACTTACACAGTCCTAGACTCTCCAACATTCCAAAAACTAACTGCCTTGGCGGGCGTTGCGGCAGGAAGCTTGGAAGCTGGCTTAGCAGGCTCCTTGGATGGGGCCAAGGGGGACTGTTTGGACTGCGAGGGCGTGGGCGGTTTGGATGGGGGTGCGGGTGGCTGAGGGATGGACGCGGATGGCTTGGAGAGGGCCGCGGGTGGCTGAGGGAGAGGCGCGGATGGTTTGGAAGGGGGTGCGGGTGGCCGGGGGATGGGCACGGATGGCTTGCAGGGGGGCGCCGAGGCCTTCCCTTGAGGGCCGGCTCCTGCCTTCTCGTCCTCTTCAGTCAAGTCAATGGTCGCATTCGGTGTCTCCTCCATCGACAACTTGGCCTTGCTGACTGTAAGAGGAAGAGTAGAGAGAGAGGAGAGAGCACAGAGAAAGAGAGACTGACTTGTGTTCTCGCCGGTTCTCTCCTTGGATTTGACCGGCGGATCCGCAGCGAGTGATCGGCCGTTCGTACCCCATTCTGATTACGAGAGAAGGCTTAACTGGATAGCACATACAAATGAGAGACTAAGAGAGAGAACGTTAGGAGACGTTGAGAGAGATAGAGAGCGAGAGGAGAATATAGAGAGACAGAGAGAGAGAAAGAGAGAGGGAGAGAGAGAAAGAGAGATAGAGAGAAGCTAGAGAGAGCGGGAGGAGACATTGAGAGAGAGAGAAAACGGGAGGAAACATTGAGAGACCAACCACTGAACGTTTTCAGGGTCGGTTCACTGATCTTGCTCGGGGCAGCCGGTTCAGCAGGTTTAGGTTCGGTTTCACGGAGCTTCTGTGAACGAGGCGCTTCCGCTGCCTTCGTGGAAGACTGTGAAACTCCTGGATCTTGAAATGAGGGAGAGACTGCAGACAGCGGAGAGGGTGAAGAGTGAGAGAGAGAAGGTAGAGAGCGGTGAGAGTGAAGAGAGCGGAGAGAGTGAAGAGTGAGTGAGAGAAGGTAGAGAGCGGTTAGAGACAGGATGAAAGGGAGACCAAGAAGTGACAAAGAAATTAGCTTCGAAAGAGTTCCCACCTTGAATTGACTGCCCTTGAGATTTCTTCTAAAAGATTTCAAATTCAATTTGTGATGTTTGGTTAGAGAGGCAGTTATTATTGCCCCCAGGGGGAGGGGCAAGAAAGAACATAGAACTATCATAGACTTGAAGAGGCATTGTAATAACCTTGGCGCAAGATATGTTAATGAAGAGTGCGAAGAAACCTGTCGCTATCAGCTGCCACCAAACAACGGATTCCATGTTCTACAAGCCATGGCTGATACAAATTGTAGAAATAACCAATCTCATTTATGGTAGTTTTCCCTCGTATTTTTGAAAAAAAAAACTCTTTCTGTATACATATTTCTAATTAGCCGATGAAGAGAGCAAACGTTAAACCAACCACTCTGGATGGATCTAAGATAGGAAGAATGACGTTATCCAACTACTGCCACATTTTTCGGAAATTAACTTAGTTTTTAAATATTATCATAACTGTCTGACCTTTTGAAGAAAAAAACTAATCGGCATTCATTTCACCAGTTCAATCTTCATTACAGAACAGTAGCAATGTAGTCCCTGTACCTCAACTGACTATTCCTTGCATCAGAATAATACACCCTTCAGTATTCTATTAATGTAAGACGAGAGCCCCGCCTTTCCATAATCATTATTACTGTTCCTCCTCGTCATCAAACACGTTGTCGTGTTCAATTAGTGTCCTCTTTTTGGAACCATTTTAATTCACGAAAGGGATAAAGTCCAATAAAACAAAAAAAATGAGCGATGAACGGAGAGGATTCAGAAAGAAGAGCAGATGATTAAGGAAAATGAACAATGGAAGGGAGGCGAGAAGAGATGAAACAAATTAGAGATGAGATGAGATACAACAAAGAAGAAAATAAGCGTTTAGGCAAATCAATAGTAACCGAGAAAGATAACGAGAACCAGGAGAGAGGAGAGGAAGGCGAGAGATAGAGAGAAAAGGAAACAGAAAGACAAAAAGACGGAGGAAGGGAGAAACAAAGACAGGGAGAAAGAGAAGTCCATGATTACAATACGAAGACGAGTCCAAACACTCTCACACATCATACATACAAACCATTCCCTTACCTTTTTGGTGAATTAGCTAAAATGATGAAAAGAACGAGAACAGTCTGCATGCACAAATCAAATAAAAAGACGCACCCTTTGACGCTCTCACAGGCGGGGAAGGAGGGAGGGGATAAGGCATTCTGATAGAAGCAGAGATGGAACTGGCGAACATGCTCATGACCGATCGAACTCTTATGGCTCATACGTAATCTTGCTGGCCGGGCCATTGGGCCAAGTTCCATCAGTGGACAGAAGACATTGTGGAAGGAGAATAACAAAAAAAAGAGAGGGGATAAGGCAGTCAGACAGAAGACATTATGGAGGAAGACGAACAAGGACCAGGCACAGTGGCAGATGATTCTAGAAGACAATCCAAGAGTCAGAGTTCATGAGCCGGCCATGAGAATGAGACATGTATTTGGAGAAGATGAAAGAAGTCACGGAGTGGGCAGATATTCAGAAATGGAGGAGAAAGGGAGCAAGGAGGGGTCAGAGTGGATACCGCGTAAGGGAATCGCTGACGGATCAGAAGAAGGCTAGGCATATAAAAGGGAGTCTATCTATTCAAAGTGGATGGTACCGCGTAGGCTCAGCATGAATAAATGAATGATTGGAGAGAAGAAGGGACATGGCCGGGTGGAACTCTGAGAGAATGAGAGATTGCATGAGACTGTAGACTAATCGAGGTAACAGAAATAGCTCATCACTGGGTAGGAGGGCAGAGAGAGGAATGGGAGAGGGAAGGAGCAGAGAAGAAGAGACACGAGACAGGCATTCACACGTAGAGGGTTCGGCGTATAATATTTTCTTGGGATATATTTTTCGGAATAGACAATGAGAAAAGTCTCTGACAATAAATACAATTTTCGCGAATCAAAAAGCGCGCAGATGAGGAAGGGAAAAAAGTGGAAGTTTATCCTAAACTGATGGTGAGAAGAAAATTAAACAGCCAAGTTGGGAGGAAGTATAATCCTCAGGGAACTCTAACAAGGTTCATCTGATCAATAACCGATCTAAGAAAAGATAGGATAAATGCAGCTAAAATCTAACAACAGGAACGGAGAAGGAAGAGAATTCAATCAGTGATTTTCAAGGGTTTTCAAACAAATAAGCGCGCGCCGATTGCTCTTTGTGAAAGGGAATCATGATCGAGTGATTAGAATGAAAGAGGTAATGAAAGGACGAGAAGACAAGAAGATGAGGTGAAAGGAAGACAAGGCGAAAAGGGGTCCATTCATGAATGGGAGGGATTGGGGAAGGGGCCATAGAAACAGCTCTCACCTATACACATAAACCATGAAATAAACAACACTGTCGAGAATAGCAGGTGACCTCTTTGGCGGCCACGCCATACACAATCAAAGTGGAGGAGATCACTAACACACAAGAGTGAGGAAACCTCTACTTCTAGACAGAGCCTTTTATTCCATGGCATTAAGAGAGCCTCTCTGTAAGAGATAAGGTGGCCTTGCCCCATTAGAAATTGCCGCATTTTGGTAAACCACATTTAATGAGGTGTTCAGACGCGTGACACTTTCCCCGGGGTATAAGCCAATGGAGTACTTCTTGATCCTTACATAGATGCTCTCTTAACTCAACAACAGCTTTTACAAGCACTCAACTACTAACTCTTTCTCTTTCTAATGAAACAGAGGCAGAAGCAGCTGCACTCTGAATCTCTCTCACAGTCCAGTGGAGATAACAATATAAGCGGAGTCCAAAAAGGATAATAGTAATAGGCAAAAGAATCTGTGTGAAAAAAAACTCACGACATGACAGAAAATTAGAGGCAATGAGGAGATGAGAGGACCGAGTGAAAGAGTAGAAGAAAAATATGAAACAGACACTTCCATAGAAAGGTCTACGACTAATAAAAAGTCGAACAAGGAGATAGTACGGATCCAATTCTACATACGTACTGGGAATAAGTGGACGGCTGACAGAACCAGGGAAGAAAAGGGTTGGGGTAATGCAGCACCCCACTTTGGTTTTTGACCGGTAAGATTTATCCCAGTTTGATTTTTGAGAAAATTTTATATTTGCAGGACTTGTAAAGTGTGAAAAAGGTCTTTAAATGCTTAAAACCAATTTTTTTTCTTCTCATTAGCTAAGTTAGACACAATCTCCTAACTATCTTCAGGTACTTTATATCTGCAGGTAATCTCTGTGCATGGCTTCCTCCCGTCGCTTCAATGACGCCTTCGCAATCACACTCTTTGCTGTTGTGTTTCATATTTATGTTCCCTATGTTCAACCTCTCACTTGATTTCCCTTTACGCGTGTTTTCTTTCGCAATGGTGAGGTGTGTTATGCACATATCATAAAGCCTTACCCATAGAAATAACGAAGCAAAACAGAGCCTTGCACTTTCACTATACAATATATGTAAAGTCAGAACTAATTGGAGGTTGGGGTGATGTCTGATGCATGTTCTTTTATTGAAGAGAGAAAAGAAATAGAGGTAGAGAGACACGAAACGAATGGAGAAGTGTATACGTATGAGAGAATGTATATGTATGTATGAACAATTTTGTTTGGTAGAATAGAAATGTGAAAGTATTTAGGCTCGGCTTATCCACTTTCTCCGTATAGGAGGATTTGTAAGATTCATCAGCCGTTAGAAGTAGAATCGAAGACGTTTTCGGTCGCTTTCCAGTTTCAAAGTCGTCAACTTCCGCCGGACTTCATTTCAAGCTCCTTCTCGTGCTGTCTGTTGCACTTGTTCTTGTTCTGAACACTTCGAACAGGAGAAGGCAGGCACTGCAGGGTAAAAGGGCCGTGACTGCAGGGGTCAGAGAAAGAGACGAGAATGATAGTGAGAGATGTGTCCGTACGTTCTTTGCTGGCAAGCAAGCCGTAAGAAAAATGTATAGAGAAAGATACAGAAATGGACAAATATCGGTAAGCCCCGAGGGTGGTGACTTTCGTGACTATCTCTAATTTCGTATTAAAATATACACCGTGCTCTGCCTTCTTCAATATGAATGTATGCATGTACATTCACATTTCCTCTTTCAGTCTCCTCTGCATTCATTCCCTGTATCCATTTATATGGCCATTTCTGTATTTTCTCTATACATTTTTCTTACGGCTTGCTTGCAAGGAAAGAACATACCCACACATCTCTCACTATCATTCTCGTCTCTTTCTCTGACCCCTGCAATCACGGCCCTTTTGCCCTGCATTGCCTGCCTTCTCCTGTTCGAAGTGTGCAGAACAACAAGCGCAACAGACACCACGACTAGGAGCTTCAAATGAAATGCGGCGGAAGTTGATGACTTTGAAACAGGAAAGCGGCCGAGAACGTCTTCGCCCCTAAGTACACATCCTCCTATGCGGAGCAGAGTAACAAGTGGAAAAGCCGTGCCTAAATACTTTCACAATTCTATTCTTCCAAACGAAATTCTTCATACATACATATACGCTTCTCTATTCGTTTCGTGTCTCTCTACCCGTTTCTTCTTTCTCTTCAATAAAAGAACATACATCAGACATCACCACAACCTCCAACAAGTTCTGAGTTTACATGTACAGTGAAAGTGCAGGGTGGTCATGCTGTGATGTAAGCGTGTTGTTCTGCTTCGTTATTTTTCTGGATAAAGGCTTTATGATATGTGCATGAACACACCACACCATTACGAAAGAAAACACACGTAAGGGGAAAGCAAGTGAGATGTTGAGCATAGGGAACATAAATATGAAACACAACAGCAAAGAGTGTGAGTGCGAAAGCGTCATTGAAGCGACACGAGGAAGCCATGCATAGAGCTTACCTGAAGATATAAAGTACCTGAAGTAAGGTGATTGTGTCTAACTTAACTAATTGAACTTTTGAGAAAAAAAAATTGGTTTTAAGCATCTTAAAACCCTTCTTGCACAATTTACATTGGTATTTTTTAACTAACCCACCTTGATTTTCGACCTAATTTTGGGTTTACCCCACCCTACTTTTCGGGTGAATGCATCCACCCTTTTCTTCCCTGTACAGAACAGTACGAATTAGCAGCCAATAGGAAAGGAAGGAGAAGGATCGACTCGGAAGAAGCAAAAGAGAGGAGGCAGACAAGTGCCAACTCACTGGAATGCCCACCCCTCATCAGGAACGGGAGCAGAGTTCGAGGGGTCGAAGGAGAAACCCCCGGGGGGAGGCGCGCCGGGCTGGCCTGAATACAAAAGAGTCGTTGGAAGAAGTCTCACCCCGATAAAAGTAAACTATTCTTAAAGGAAAGAAAAGACATAGAAAGAAAGAAACAAACGAAACAAAAAAAAAGAAAGAAAAAAAGCAAGAAAAGAAAGAAGGAAAGGGAAAAGTACCGCCAACACCGGCGGGCCCTGGCTGCTGTCCGTCATCGTCGCTATCAGAAGCGAAGTAAGTGTCGATGATCTCGTAGGCCAGCTTGTATATCTCCTCGTTCTCATGGTTCTGCAGGTGCTCGATCTTATCCAGACCTGAAATAGAAAGGATCACCGATGAATGCGTCAAGAACTGGAGAAAGAAGAGAAGCTTACCTTCACACTCTTCAATCTGCGTGCAGATGGATTCTGCGCAGGGGCCGGCCATCTTGAGAATGTTGTTCAGACCATCAAGAACCACCTGAACACAGTTGCAATTTCTCACTCACTTCTGGCTCTTCTTACTATTCATTAAACTGCGCCTCTGTCTCGAGTTCTAACTTGAATAATCTGAGGGTCCTTAATGGCTAGGAGATTGCAGAAGGGAGGGATGACTCCTTCTTGAACCATCTGCTCCACTTGGTCCGGCCTTCCAGAAATCGTCACATTTGAGATTGCCCACGCTGCTTCCTACAAGTTATTCCTAGTAAAAATAGCCAAAAGGACATTTTTGTTATGCTTCAGTGAAAGAAGAGGAATCCACAACAAAGAAAGAAAATCTTTCATACTTTTTGCGTGTGGAAGTCGCCGTTCTGGAGCAGCTGGATAATCATGGGGAGAAGGCCGGCCTCGATCACTGATTGCACTTGATTCTGGTTGCCTGCTGTGATGTTCGACAGGAACCACACAGCTTCCTACAATTCCACTCTTAACAACTGACATCAAAAGTGAATGCAACAAAAGTATAATGAATGGGTATGAACTGAAAGATGAACCTTGTTAATCTTCTCCTTGTAGTGAGTGAGAAGCTGTGGCATGAAGGAGAGAACTCCGTTGTCGAGAACCATCTGAGTCTGTTCGTCCGTTCCTTCAACAAATCCCATTTCACTATGAATCCAAAGAAATCATGAATAACAATAGAATCCCCGCGAGCTGAAATGGTAGCTGACCCGTGACAATGTTTCCGACAGCTCGCAGTGCTGCAGTCTGCACTTTGACATCGCTGTGGCCCAGCAGGGGAATCAGATTCGGCACCACCTTAACACTCATCACACTTCAATGGAGGGAATTTCAGCTTTGATGAGTTCATTGGCATGTTTCTAGAGATCATAAAAAACTGACCCCGCTCTCGATAACCATCTGGATCTGCTCGTTGCCACCGTCGGTGAGATAGGAGAGAGCCCAGACAGTGTCCACAAGGATGTTCGTGTCCGTGTGGTGAATCAGAAGAACTAGAGCAGGCAGCAGCACTCTTGAACAGAACTGGTTGTCAAAACCATTAGTGCTTCCATATCGACATAAAAATTTCATTTACTCCTTTTTCAATATGCAATTAAATCAAATCATTCATTTCAAAGGTTGCGGGCAGTAGAGGAATGCTTGGAAAAAAAGCTATGCCCCTCTTAACTGACCGAACGATCTCTGCATTCGGAGGTGGATCCTTGGAACGGCATAGGTTGACAAGAACCCATGTTACGTTTCGAAGGAAGCCGAGTGGGATGTCGGGGTTGATAAACTTGAGAAGCGGTCCAATTATACCCAGCTGTATGCAGTAGTCACGGAAATGAGGCCCATCGCCTGAATTGGAAAGCAGAGATATAAGGACATCAACAACCCTGGCAGGTTAATATTAACAATATATCGATAATTGTAAGGTCTCTCTTGAGAATAAGACACTATTCCCTATTAAAGAATTAAAAGCAGCACCAATAATATTGCCGAGTGCCCAAACTGCTTGCTCGCAGACGTTCATGTTGCCAGAGGAGAGCAGATTCAGGAAAAGAGGAACGGCTCCGGCGCGGACAACAGCCTATGAGATATATCCACCGTTGTAAAGCAAAACTATAAGGAAAAGTAAAGCACCTGGGTCTGCTCAGATGTTCCGGATGCGATGTTAGTGAGGGCCCAGGCGGCTTCGAATTGTAGGGTGACGCTAAATGAAGTATCATACAATACGACATCTTGAAATAGCACGGGACATGACTGTTCCAGAATATGGACAAAGTGAACACGAACTTTTCAGAGTTGAGGCAGCCGACAAGAATTGGCAAGATGCCAGAGCCAATGAGATCGTCGATTGGAGGGTTGCGGTCGGAAGAGAGCATCTTCCGCGCCTGCTGCACAGCATTCAGCTGCACTTCCACATCGGTAGACTTGGCCATCTCGACGATCTCGTGGAGAAGAGCCGAATCGAAGGCACCCGATGGAGGAGGTGAAGACGACCCAGCATCATCCCTGCTTTATTCAGTAACTTTAAAACTATCAACAAAAGCAAGCATTATCTCATGAAAGAAGCTAAAGAAATACGAACTGGTTACAAATCAAAACGGATTCGAATGAAAAAGTCCAGCTTTCCAAAAAAGAATGTGAATTTTAGCAAAGTCTGCGAAACATAAATAAAGCAAAACAGCTAAAATAAAATAAAAAATTCTGACTCATTGTTGATGTTTCTTCTTTTCGACAAGAGGTCTTCGCGTTTGTCCTTTCGAATTGACACAACCTGGAAATTGTACGATAATAAATTGCATATGCAACACAAGGTAGAACAACTGCGAGACAACAAAAAGGAGAGAAAGGAAACCTCATCAATCCGGTTCTTCTTGAGGACGTCTGCTTCCTTTCCTTTGTTCTTGAACTGTGTCAAGCGCGAAGCGTCGGCCATCACGCTAAAACGATAAATTCAACAATATTATATCAATACAACGGAATATAAAGTGGAACACGCTTATGAAACAATGCACGCGGGCAGCATGACTTTTCGCGAAAGAAATTCGAACGATTTTTCTCAACACTCCACAGAATACTACGGTAATAGTGAAATTTGCGTGTTATGTTACACGGATTTGTTCGTGGCCGAGAGCAAATACAGTACTTATGGCTACTGCACGCGGCTGTGCTCTCTCACTTCCGCGGCTGTTGTTTTGTAGGTTTTCACCGTATTTGAGATTCGGGTCTTTCTCTCGCCTTTCGTTTGCAAATCATGTGATCAAAGTGTCAGCTTTGATGCTGAGAACTGAATGTGAAGAGAAATTCAACTTCTTGGTTGCAGAATGAGTGGGCATCAGACACCAGAAGAGCTGAAGAATCTCGGGAACAAGTTCTTCCGTTCGGGTCGCTACCAAGAGGCTATCGATGCTTATAGCAAAGCCATTATCCGCAGTCCCGAGACTGCTACTTACTTCACGAACCGCGCGCTCTGCTTCTACCAGGTTCAACTGCTGGGACACGTTGTTTCCACATTTTACATTCTCTTTTCTTCCAGTATTAACCTGTTTTCCCTTGCAATTTGTGCGTTGAAAGGATTGATGACGAGGTCTCGTATATTTAGTCAAAACAATGGGAGATGGCTGTGGCTGATTGTCGCAAGGCAGCTGATTTGGATCGCAAAAGCATCAAGGTTCGATTGTCTTATTGCCCATTCCAAGTCTTACAACTCTATGCATTCGTCATGCCACATATAAGCATCCAAACAAAGCGGTTTGTTATAGGCGTACTACTTCTGGGGCCGAGCCGCCATTCAGTTGGAGCTTTTCGATGAGGCAATCAAATTGCTGACTCTTGCAAATGAACTGGCACATGGTCAACAGGTTTGCACTACCAAGCTTCTTCTTTTGAATCATTTCTATTTTATTTCAACCTAAATACACGGAATACTTTTTGGAGGTCAATTACGGCGATGAAATTACGAGTCAACTGCGCTTAGCGCGTCGTGAGAAGTTTCACCTAGAGGAAACTATTCGAATTTCACAGGAGATTGAGTTACAAAGCTACGTTAATAGGTTAGGATAAAGGAATTTTTACTTCTCTGCCAATTTCTCGTTGCCAACTCATTCCAAGTGTTTAGAAAAGTGTGCAGGTGTTCAGGCTGATTGACGAAGATCTTGAACGGAAACTGAAGACATTAACAGAAGAGCAGAAGAAGTCAGAAGATGAAGAAGCCATGGAGCAGACGCAGGAAGACGAAGGAGAGCGCCTTATTAGGTGAGTCGTCCATGTTCATAGCTCAAAATGAGGCGCCCAAAAGCCCGAGGAAGGATGAGCGGGGAGAGCTTTTTCGCGCTATAACTCATGCTAATATATTCTATTACATGATAATAATATTCGCAATGTCGATTTTTCTACCAGGAAGGATGATTGGAAATTTGCCTAGGCAATCAGTATTTAAGTTATGTTCATGTTCACGTGTCTCCCGGTGGATATGCTTTATTCATTGATGCCCTTGCTAGCAGCTGTTTCATTATAGCTTGTTTAAGGGAAGGGAAGATCGAAGAGCTGTCTAGGAATGCTGAAACTGCCAAGGACAAGTTGAATGCCATTTTCACACAAGTTAGTAAAGATTTTTTTAGTGAAAATTTTGAGGTCCGTGTGACAGACAACAAGGCAGTTTTTTGGAGTCCATTTCTTTTTATCTTTAAAATATTTTAATTGAGGTGGACGATCGCAGACGCCGTCGTGAGATTCCAGATTATCTATGCGGGAAAATTTCATTCGAACTCCTTCAGGATCCGGTGATCACTCCTTCGGGAATCACGTTAGTTCTGTGATCTTCACCAGCTGACACTCCCTCGTAAGCTTTGCATGATGTTTCAGGTATTCTGCCCTTTTTTGGATTCCTTCATCTCTTCTGCGTCTCTTTTCTTTCCTTCCTATTCGGCCAGATTCTGGATTGCTTTCAGCTACGACCGCAATGACATCCGAGAGCATCTCCAGCGGGTTGGGCACTTCGACCCCGTGACTCGCGCCCCTCTCAAGGAGGATGAACTCATTCCGAATCTGGCCATGAGGGAAGTCATCGACAACTTCATCGCTGAGAATCAATGGGCACTGCATGACAATCCCTGAGGGGATGAGCCGTGGGCAATTCAGGGCAGTTCAATTCGTTCGTCATGGGTTCCTTGTATATTGGATATACTTTGTAAGCTACTTGATTAGTCATCGCAGGACGGGTCTACCAAATGCGGAATTGCTTTTGATTTTGTCGGGGAGAAAACTTCTGCGGCCTACAATCAAATGAAATGCTCCTCTAGCTGAACCTTAGTCGGAAGTGGTATCTGTAGTTTACTTTGCTAGTGTGTGCAATTTATTGAAAATGTATTGGTACAAAACAAACGTCATCTTCGTGCCCAAGAACCGCGTCCCGTAGTCTTTTCTGAGACCTTCGCTTCTCTTTGATTCATCTGATTCCGCCATCTTCTTATTCCACAGAAAGAGCGCATGGTTTCTCCTTTAGCTGTAGTGCCTTTTGTCCTTTTGTTCGTGTAAATATTTTGTGCAATGAAGAAATCGTTTTGTTTGCAGCCTCCTCTCAAACATGTTCTTTATCAACAACGAAACAAAAATATAGCCAATCAATCGAAGGAGGGAAGAAACCGGTCTGATTGGAGTTTGACACCAGTGTATTACTAAGCTTCTTATGCGTAAATTGCTCTAGTATGAATTTCTTAATGAACCATTCTGTAGGTAGGCGTAATCTAATTTTTATTTGTTCACTTTGAAACCTGCAAATGCTAGTATCCTACCTAACAATCGGTGTGCCTCGCACTCACAATTCTCTGCAGCGGGAACAATGGCCACTTCAGTCCCAAATAGAATGAGCATCTATGGAAGAAAACGAAGTAAAAACAAAGCCCATGCATGATTATCGTGCACTGAAGAATCAGAGATCATCAATCGAGTTTAGAAAGTGTCATCAAGACTTAGAAGAACGCGGCGAAGGCAAAGGAAAGAAGGTAGAAAATGTCTTCCATTTGGGAGCGAGCATGTATGGTCCAGGAAAAAGAAGAGTAAGACATAAGTAAAAGAGAAAGAATAAGCTCGACAGACAACGTTTCACATGAGATGTCCCCGTAAAGGAGTTATGAATGGGTTCACTGGGCTATCTCTTTCTGCGTCATCCAAGGGAATCTGAAGGGTCATCTACTAGAGCCTAGAAAATGTCTCCTAGTACCAGCGATGCTTGACACTTGCTTACAAGCCAGCGAATGGTACTAGATAATAAAAGTACTTATATGACTAACACTCTGAATAGAAAATAAAGTATCCATAGTTCGGGATAAAATTTCTGGTATATCATGGGTCCTAGGCAGAAGTCTCCGCCGTTCCAGTGCTGTAGGAGTGCACTGATTTCTGATCAGCAGAAGAGGAGGGGAGAGCGAGTCGGAGGGAGGGGGCAGCACCCGTCTCTTCCTCCTTTCCTCCTCGGCCAATCAGGGTCGATTCTGGCGAGTCGGCCAAGGGAAGGCGAAGCACCACAGCAGAAGGAGAAGTGAACGAGGGTGACGATGGCTTCTCCACATCCACACTCTGAAACAGGAATTCCAGATCGACAGCACCAGTGTTCAATTTAGATATCATAGGTCTCTTTAAAATACTCTAAACTAGGAAATAGCGAACACTAGAAGTGTAAGAGTGGGAACTTACCGATCCTCGCTTGTTGCGAAGCGCCTTTGTGGCAGTATGGATGGCGGCCCCAAGCAGAAGCGGACCCGGAGTGAAGCACGCGACGACCATTGGGAGGAGGGAGGAGATGTCGCAGTCCGGAGCAGGGAATGAGAACTACAAAGAACTCATTCAGCACACAAGTCACAGAGTCATTGCATCCGTAGTCACTCGGATAAGGATACCACATGAAGAATGAGTAACAATCTTCATAGACTAGAGGGATGCACCAAATTCTCATATTGTGATCTGTAATGCAGGAATCGAAAGAAGCTGAAACCTTGAGAAGAAGAATGGCGATTCCCGTGTTCTGAATGCCCGTTTCAATGGCAATTGCCGTGACATCAGCAGGGACTCTTCTGGTGATAATGGCAGAGAAGCAGCCAAACATGAAACCGCACCAAGGGAGCAGAAGGCCACTCAAGTATGGGAGATATTCTATGTCAATCTATTTTTCTTTCACAAAGTAATTTTGAAAGGGAATTAAATTTAACTCTAACCCGAAGAGAGCGCGCCAGGTGATCATACGGAACCAGTAAATGTGAGTGAGGGCACCGAAAATCACGACGAAGGCCAGGGTGCAGATGATGAATGGGCGCATTATCTGCATTATCAATTCCATGTTTTTATCTTCTTAATCTCCCTGACAACGGAATGCTTGTATATCTTTAAAGAAAAAAAAATAGATGAAGAGGTAAGGTTAACCTTTCTAGCCTTGGCAGCCATGGATGGCCGATACTTAGCAATGGCAACTCCAACAAGGAGAGGAATGACCAGAGTGGCCAGAGAAGAAGCGATGCGGGCATAGGGGACACGCACTCGAGCAGGCGAAGCAGAAGACGAGAAACCCACCAAGAAGTCTCCCCCCAGCAGTTTCATCCATAATGGCATCATCACTGATAACACACATCTTCACAATCAGTATTAAAATAGATCTTCGACCTCCCAAGAATACTAAATGTCTAACCCAGAGAAGCCAGTGTTGAGAGAAAGGTCATGGTGACTGAGAGATTGACATTCCCGCCAAGAAGAATAGTCCAAAAGTTGCTCGCGCCACCTCCAGGAGCGCATCCTGGAATCCTAATTCGTCATCAAGAAACACTCAAATTACTTTAAACATATCACTCAAAATGAATAGAAGAAATCGGTAACCAGTGACGAAGAGTCCGAGAGCGAAGGAATACTGTCCAAGAGGAACGAAGAGAGACTGGGAGATGGAGTAGGCAAGCTGAGAATGAGAGGAAGTTCAGATGTCACTCGTAGCCATCCCCAATCACTCAACAGCTTCTAACCAAAGGCATCACGACGAACTGAGTGAACATGCCAATCAACGGAGCGACTGGTCGCTTCAACGTCTCCAGCACGACACTCGTGTCCAGCTGAACGAAAGCAATATTTTTCCATCTCTTCATCTCTCGCTTTTCCTCTCTCTCTCTCTCTCTTTTCTCTCTCTTCCCCCCCCCCTCTCTCTCTCTCTCGCTTTCCCTCTCTCTCTCTCTCTCGCTTTTCCTCTCTCTTTCTCTAACCTCGCATCCCATGAGAACATTGGCGATTCCGATGAGGAGCATGAGCGTGCCCACGAATGCCTTCGTGATGTACTCGTTGTCGTTCCCACGAGTCACCCAAACCTGCACATCGAAAATCATGAGTCACGCGCTCTTTTTGAACAACTATGATTTGAGTTCGGTTTTGTTTCTTCAGCAGTGGATTTATGACTCTTCCCAATGCAACGAAATATGATTGTTGCCCCTTCTGCTGTATTTATTGAATATGAGTGAAGATGGTGCTGACATCGAGTGTGTTGGAATGGAGTTTGTGACGGTGGCTTCCCTTCTTCTTCCCCTGTCCATGCTCTTCCTCCAATCCTTCCCCAATCACATCACTCTCCAGCCAGTCATCCGCACGCACCAATCTCACCTTAAAATGTAGTTGTTAAGGATTATTCTCCTATTTAACGAAACAAGGAATCTGATTAGAAAAAAAAAGCTTATTTTAAAGTCCACAATGAAGAGGAAAAATTATTTCATGAGAAATATATGAATAGTACTAATGATTCTGCTATCCAGATTTGAGGAGCTCAATTGCAGAAGAAACTGCCAAGACCAAAAACCTTTTCTATATAATAGCGGTGATTACTATCATTCTTTCTCAAACCTGGACTGCTGCCTTGCCGAGGAACACTCCGTGCACTGAGATACTACTCTGCAAGAGGAAAACCAATATGAATACTGAGAGAATAATGAGAGATGATGAAATGTAGGACAGCAAACACTTTTTACCCATTCAAATCCTAAAGTGCATACTCAAGGAAAGGCCATTCCACCTTCTTGTTTTTCTAAGAATGAAAAGAAAGGTGACCTCATTCCATCACAAAAGAGCTTCACTAACATCGAGAGAATAGAAGCGGGAAGAGTTGTCGAATACAAAGGAAGACTTGTTGTACTGAGAATCACTCGCAGCCACTGTCGCGATCTCGGGCATTAGACTCCTCAATTGCACAATCTATTTTAGATCAAAAGAAAATTGCATCTCACCTTTCTATTCAGGTTAAGAGCGAGCACAAATAAACAAAGCAGAGAATGACATCACCACACTTCTTTCCTCATTATTGCAAGAGTAA
Source organism: Allodiplogaster sudhausi (assembly GCA_945643635.1). Lineage (NCBI taxonomy): Eukaryota > Metazoa > Nematoda > Chromadorea > Rhabditida > Diplogasteridae > Allodiplogaster > Allodiplogaster sudhausi. Next base: position 2,512,445 of record CALZFC010000262.1, on the reverse strand, counting down.
CATTCGATCCCAATCAGCTTGAGATTGTGATAAAGTAAGCTTTCTGACTTGGCCTCCAACATCCACTGCGGGCTGTTGTCATCGTCGGCGAGGAGTGCATCCTCCTTCACTCGGACCTGCAAGGCCAGTCTTGGAAGGAGTCCTGGGATGGAAAGACACCAACCGAGATGTCCACTCTACGTTCTTCTTCCTCCACCAAGTCATGCACGAATTCTGGCTGGAAGGCCACGAAGACTGCGTCGCGTGGAAGAGAAGTCGAAGCCGCCGACAGCACAAACTAAACAGATCACTTTCCTTCCACTGCGGATTAAAGGAGATTAGAATTATCCTAGTAGGATTATCTCCACAACTGCTCGCATCATTCGGAATCTTTTCACAGCTATTTTGTTAGAAAATTATGTAGAGATTATTCAGAATACCTGAAGCAGTAGCTTAAGTGCGAAAAGAAGAGGGCAGCCCCTTCGTAGGGCGACCTTGGCTGCCATTAGATGGAGTCTTCTGAAGTCGCCTCTTCTCTGCCCGTCGCTGGCTCCGCCCACTAACCCCAGAAGGAAGAAGACGGAGACTGGAAGAAGAAGGTTAAGAAGGCATTGATACAAGGGGAGAGGAGGAGCTAATTGAGTGGTGAGAAGGCAACAAGTGCATCGTTGATGGGCACGCGACAGTCATGAAACAAGCGCAGCTCAGACTTAGAAGAAACCACGCGGCGCATTTGGAAAGAGAACACACGTCAGGGTAAGGAAAGACAAAAGAGAGAAAGAGAGATAGAAAGAGAGAAAGAGAGAGGGAGAGAGAGGGACAGAGAAAGAGAGAGAGAGAGATTGAGAGAGAGAGAGAGAGAGAGAGAGAGAGAGGGAGGGAGAGAGAGAGAGGAAAGGGAACCTCGACCAATTTCCTAACATTCGGTGGGAGAATATGGAAGGGTCGAAGAAGGAGGGGAATGCAGAAGAATGAACATGAACCAAATGATTGATTCATGTCTACTCTAGGACGAAACGAGCAGACTACAGGGTCACAACTCAACACAAAAAAAGAGCAGCAGGCTCCTCAAGAAAGTCAGAAAACACAACTAGTCACAACATATTCTAGACGAAGAATGGCACCCCGCAATACCATTTCCTATCAACTGGTAAGACGATTGGTGCGGCTACACTCGCGGCGGTTACTTCTCCACTTGTTGGCCGCCTCAAAGGAAAAGCCTGTTCTATGGAGCAAGCAAACGAAAGGAAGAGTGTGAGAAGTGGAGAGGAAGGAGGGAAGGAGGACCATGCAGAGCAAAGGGAAGAATAGTACCATGGAGAGGGGAAACTTTCATGGAAACGGTGATGCGTCCAAGCAATGGGGCATTATGAAGGGCAGGAGGGCGTAGGAGTTCAGCGGGAAGCTGAGCACACCGAAATGACGGATATATTGTAGGTGTGAAGAAAACAGATCATTCATCACTCAGCGAAGTGAAGTCAGAGCTTTCCTTTTTGGTCGGTTGAAAAACGGAATATGGCTGGAAATGTTAGCGTCTATTCTAGTTTTATAGTAGTTCCGGAAAAATTATCTAAGACGACTCTAAAGTCCTCAGAAGCGATTTTCCCGGCAGTAAATTATTCGCATCTCTAGCACTCATTCCTAACGCGATAAAGTGGCGCAATCTACCGTAAACCCAGGAAGATATGAATAAGTGATGGGAGAAGAGGAAGATGAGTGACACGGGAGATAACCAAGCACGCGAGCAGAGTTGGCATTGCGTGACCGGGCTTCATTTCAACTTCTCAGTTCAGGAACCTGCCTATCAAACACGCACCTGGGGCCATTTCATCAGCCTCCCCTCCCCCTTCGCCATCTGATGCAAACATGGTGAGGACACTTCGACGTCTCTCATGCTATATTGCACTTGCAAAGAAGCCCTCGGCCAGTGCTGATATCACTCTTATCAGCAGTTCCGGAAAATTCATAATTGGGTGGAGGTGAGAAGTAAGAGAACGGAACAGTTATCAGTTCCAACTCAGGTCGTGGTTGTAACGCTGTAATTTAAATGTTCTAATAGCTCGAGTGACATAAAATGTGAAGCAGCGAGGAAAAGGCTATGATTACTAGTCAGGGCAAGCGGCAATCCAGTTGTCTTTTAATTGAATTCTCCGGTGCGAAGTATTTTCCTCAATCACGGAGAACGGCGAAAGAAGCTGCTCTCAGCTCACTGGAGGAGACATTCAGCGCAAATCGAAGGAAGAGACGTGAAGAGGGAAAAGACGTACGTGACTACGAAAAGAATAAAGCGAAAGTGACGTTAGAAGTAAAGGACAGAAGAGTATGAATGGTAAAGAAAAGAGTAAAGTTGCTGGCGATAGATGACAGGGGAAGCGGGAAGACAGAGAGAGAGAGAGAGACGAGAGAGAGAGACGAGAGAGAAAGAGAAGAGAGAGAAAGAGGAGAGAGAGAGACGAGAGACGAGAGAGAAAGAGAAGAGAGAGAAAGAGAAGAGAGAGAAAGAGGAGAGAGAGAGAGAGAAGAGAGAGAAAGAGAAGAGAGAAAGAGGAGAGAGAGAGAGAGAGAGAGAGAGAGATACAAAGAAGAGAACAGAGAAGCTAAAGGAGAAACGAGTTTCGCACGCGTGAAGTGAAAGATGAATACCTTCGGAATACGACATACACAGAAGCGGACTATAGATGACTGCCATCGACAGAATTACTAAATACTCAAATAATGGTGTGCACACTAAAGTGACGCAGTAAAGCAACTCTCTTCGGCTTCTCTTCTTCGCTGACATAAGAAATGAGAGTTACACGTGGGTGGGTGGGCAGAGCAGAAAGAAAGAAAAAGGGAGCAAGGTCGATGGAATCACCGAATCTCCATCGATTCATGCACAAAAAGTTGAATGAACACTTCCTTTGCCTCAAGCAGAGAAGACGAGAAGTAAACAACCGCTAGGCGGTATCTTACGAACAGTCGGCTACCGCGGTAGGAAGGAACCGAGAGATCCACCCTGGTAGGCAAAAGATCGGAGCAAGAAAACTGCCACAATGAGACTGCTGAATGCAAACAGAAAGAGAGCTCATCGTAAAACCTTAGCAAACTTCGCAGTAAGATAAAATCTAAAGCATTGCGCATCTTTGTTGTATGGATTACAAAATTAAACTTTAATATGCTCAATAGCGTATTTAAATGGCAAGATTTGCAGCAGCAAAAATGAGAACAACGATATATGCAGTAAAAATAAAAGAACGAAATAGAAGCAATAAAGTCAAAGCTACAAAGAACTCAACAATAGATCTTATTTTAGTGTTCGAGGAAGTGACAACATTTTCTTACAACTTGGAAATTTTATATTTTTTAACGGACACGGTCTAGAGCGATCTCGACATGAGGCCGAGCAGTTGTTCGGCCAAATTTGTTTGTCGTGAATGGATTCACCCGATGTTATTTCGTTATCGGACGGGGAAGAAAGTCAGCCTTCATCGTCTTTCAATGGTACCGCGAATAGCGGCAACGTCCGAGCCAAGCTTTCTACTAAAATTGCTGAGGTTTTGTGAAATTTTTTTTAAAGGAAATTGCGAAAATTTCTTGGATCCCTACACTTCAATAGGACCGAACTTTTATCTCCTTTTTAAAACTATGTTTTTCCATGTCTTTTCTTTCTTTGTTCTAGGTGGATGCCGAGATTGCACAGGTAGACGCTGAGCTTTCCCGTTTGCGACAGAGGAAACAAAAGTTGTTATCACAAAAGCAAAGCCTGCAGAATCAGGCGAGTTCTTTTTTTCCCTTATAAATAGAGTTTTCTTCTTTTGAAGATCGAGGCTGCCTCTGTCTGCTGCAAAGATGTCGATGATCAGTGGGATCATGATCGATTTGACTGGTCCTCACGACTTGACGATGCTCTTAAAAATGTTTGCCGTTCTTTTTTGTTTGTTTGTTTGAAATCTTCAATTTAGTGGCTTTTAGATATCCATCGGTTGTCCTTTCTTTCGCAATTTATGTTCAACATGGTTTGAGGCTCTATTTAGATATTCGGCTTGTCTTCTTTTCGACCTCTTCAACGAGCGGTGATTAACGCTTCTCTGTCGGGCGAAGATGTCATTGTAATCATGAGCACGGGGGCTGGCAAGAGTCTCTGCTATCAGCTTCCCGCTGTTGTCTTGGAAGGTTCCTTTCTTCTTCCATTTCAGAACACCACCGTTCGCTTTATGCGAACTAAACAACTGTTCACAGGACTAACTCTCGTTGTGTCTCCGCTAATCTCCCTTGTTGATGATCAACTTCACCATTTGAAGAAGCTAGGCATAAATGCTTCCGCTCTTAATGCAGGAACATCCAAGGATGAGGTTTGGTTAACACAATTTTGGACCCAGTTTTTTGTTTGCTTACTTTGTGAGTGTAAAATTGACATTCAGGTCAAACTGGTTGACACGGCCCTTGCTGACAAGAAATGTCCACTTCGTCTTCTTTATGTCACTCCTGAGAAGTTGGCAAAGAGCAAGCGAATCATGAACAAACTGGAGAAGGCTGCAACTACGGGCATTCTCAAGGTCTGAGGAAACACCGATATCATTTCCAGGAATAATTGTTTATCAAATTAGCAAGAACGATGTTGAGTTGATTGCAATTGATGAAGTGCACTGCTGCTCGCAATGGGGCCACGACTTCCGTCCGGATTACAAGTTCCTCAATGTTCTCAAAAGGCAGTTTAAGGTGAGTTAATTCTAATCGAAATCTTCATAGATCGTAAATATGCAACTGACAACTACAGTAACCCTCTCAGGGAGTGCCTATTCTTGGTCTCACCGCGACGGCTACTGGACATGTTCTTGATGATGCTAAGAAGATGTTGGGAATTGAAGGTTATCATTTATTTCTTGTTTGACAGCTCTCTTCATCTAGGATACTGTCCAAAGCGTCTTGAGACACCTCCTCAATTTCCAACAAGCTAGACTCTTAAGCCGCAATTGTATTTCGTTCTGGTTTCAACCGGCCAAACCTTCAGTACGAAGTGACTCCTAAAACGAAGAATGAGATGGGGGAAGGGATCGCCGAGATTATCAAGGTATTCCTAATCTGTCTCGGTTATCGTTTTTATATGTTAAAAATTTTTCATATAATTTAACACATCTGTTTATATTACAGACTCGCTTCGCCGGAAAAAGCGGAATCGTGTACTGCTTCTCTCGCAAAGATTGCGAGAGCATTGCACAAACTCTAAGGTATTTCAATCATTCAATGGCATAGATCTATCTTAATATTGATATCACTAAGGCGGTGGTTTTGGGCAAGTATATACTTCAATTGAATGTTGTCTGAATTTATTAGTTGAGGGGAAAACGAAAAGATACAAGTGTTTTCTTGGACGGGGAAGAATTCTATTTCACCTTTGAGGGAAAACGGAGTGAAGGCATCATTCTACCACGCGTACCTTGAACCAGAGCAGAAGATCAGAATCCATGAGAAGTGGATGGCCGGGCAGTGCCAAGTCATCATTGCCACTGTCGCTTTTGGTTTCTTTCATTCTTGAAGTGCCCTCAGTGCCCCTTCAATTTGTATAGATGACTATGACTATTCCAGGCATGGGAATCGACAAGCCGGATGTCCGATTTGTCATTCATCATTCAATTCCCAAGTCTGTCGAAAACTACTACCAGGTTTGGTGCACTACTCTGGATGCCCTTCTTCTTCTTGTCTTCTTTGGAAGCAGTACAATAGCATCTTGCGGAACAAAGCCGTTCCTTTGCAGGAATCGGGTAGAGCGGGTCGTGATGGCAATCCCTCCACGTGCATTCTTCTCTACAGAATGGCCGACATATTTCGGTCTGTTTTTATTGATTTTGTTGTAATCTTCAATGGTTTGCTCACTCATTCCTGATAATTTGGTCTTCTTCTACGCAGGCAAAGCACAATGGTTTGCACTGAGAAGACGGGTGTTGAGAAGTTGTACGAGATGGTGGAATTCGCCACGGGGGTTCGTTACTCTTTCGTTCTTATCTCTTCATGATTATCCGTCAAATGAAAAGTAACAACATGATTAGGCTGTGAATTGCCGGCGGCAGTCCTTGGCGCAATACTTCGGAGAAGAATGGGAACGAGGCTGGTGCCAGGGGGCCTGCGACATCTGCAAGAAGGAAGAGGCCAGACATTTCTGCCATTTTGCAAAGTACTTTCTGTCAATTCCAAAAGCCCGAGATCGTTATTATGAAAACTAAGCCTAATAAGGCTACCAGTTTCAAAAATGTCTAATGTTATAAGCTTCGCAATTAAACAAGAATATTTCCGCCTCTTCCTTGGTTCTTACCTCTTCTGATCAACGAAGGGTCGTTTTAGAATGGCGAAGCAGCGGCTTCTCCAGTTGATCTCTCAGCCGAGGTCCGCTTGGCCGTCTCTGTCATCGAAGAGGTTCAGTTCAAATGATATTCATTTGACATCATTTTAAGACGTGATTTTTTTTTGACAGAATTTGTCGACCTCATCTTCTAGCGAAGGAACCGCCGGAAGACTGACCGGTGCCAAGATAGTCGACCTCATGCTCAAGAGAACTAGCAGGTTGCATTCTCTCTCTTTCTCTCTCTTTCTCTCTCTTTCTCTCTCTTTCTCTCTCTTTCTCTCTCTTTCTCTCTCTTTCTCTCTTTCTCTCTCTCTCTCTCTTTCTTCCTTTTCTCTCTCTCTCTCTCTCTCTTTCTTCCTTTCTCTCTCTCTCTCTCTCACTCTCACTGCCACAGTATCTCTCTCACTTCACCCTCTCTAACAATAAGTCTATTTCTGTAATGCAATTTAGAAGAGCTTAGTTATGTATGCTTTTTTTTCCTTCTTGTAGAAGTCGTGATTTTCTGGAAGGCGCGATTCCTCACATGCTTCTCGCTAATCTTCTCACGGTATTTTAATATTAAATGTTTTATAATTATCTGAGATTGATTTATAATTATTTGCTATATAGTTGTTGTGTATTCAGGAAGACTTCCACTACACAACGTATTCGATCATTTCATACGTCGTGGTAGGCCACGCCTACCGTGGATGGAATGAGAGGGGAGAGAAGTTCGAGCGAGTCATCAATTGGCTGCCACCGGCAGAGCAGAGAAAGGCGGCCAAGAGAAAGCATGTCGATTTGTAGCCTCTTTTATTCTACTAGACAATGGCTTGGAAACTCTTTTTTGTATACTATAGGATCGTATCCTGTTGTTATCTAAAAGAACGGTTAAAAGATATGGGTTGTTAAATTGATTTTGAATTTCTTGTTATTTGTTACGTTGATCACGCTAATAAAATTAAATGCCAGCGTAGTTGAGACACATGACATTTGTACAAGTAACTAGTTTCACGACATAGATCGAGTCCCCCGAGTCATCGGATTGACACGCATTTGGAAAAGTGGAAACTGCTACAAACACTGAATATCTGGAGCTGGAACGGCAGAGAAGAAAGGAATACTCCTCCTTCCTTCCATTCTACACTAATTGTGAGAAATGCTAATCCTCGAGAGTACTCTGCAAAACAAGTCGTTTTTTTCACAAGATATATTTTGAATAACGAGCAAAGTCTTGATAGTGCAAAGTTCTTCGTCTTCAATTCAAATTCGAAAAGTGCAGCAGCTTGATGGCGATTTCATGGCTATTCTCCACTGATCGGCTGGCCACGGATGGTGATGGAGGACAACGAGGAAATCAAAGAGCCCGCCATTCAGCACCTCCGAGATCTCGCTCTGCATGTTCAGAATGTCTACTTGATCTGCTCATCTATGCAACTGAACTGTTTCTGCTTGAGATCGGAGTCAGAGGCTTCCTCGCCGAGTTCGTTGAAATCCATGAGAAGACGCGTGAGATCGGAGCGATTCCAAAGGCAGCCTTCGACTCGCATCCCGAGAAGAACCGATACAAAGGAAAGACCATTCTTTTGCCATGCTTTGCAAACAGAATAGAAACCGATTATCTTGGTATTTCAATTTGGAGTAGTAAGTTGTATACATAGTTCAGACGTCTTCTGCGTGGACGAAAGCCGAGTGGCTCTGAAATACCCCGAAGGGGGCGACGACTACATTCACGCCAATTGGGCAGAGACCAGCGACCACAGGAAGTACATCTGCACTCAGGTAGAGAGAGAGAGAGAGAGACAGAGAGAGAGAGGAGAGAGAGAGACAGAGAGAGAGACAGAGAGAGAGAGAGAGAGAGAGAGAGAGAGAATTCAGGGCCCGACGCAAGGAACAATCAACGACTTCTGGAGGATGGTGTGGGGAGAGAAGGCGGGCGCCATCATCATGCTCTGCAATATCACCGAGCAGGGGAAGAAGAAATGCGAGCAGTACTTCCCTGAGAATTCGGATGAGACGGTTTGGATTCTTGAGATTAAAAGTGGAGGGTGGAGAGACTGGGAATTCATCGAGTATTTCATTCTGAAGAGAAGGAAGATTCCTTGAGGCGGTCTACGGAAATATCTCGGTGAAAGTGACGATGAAGAAGGACGCTCACGGCGTCCTCACCATCCAAACGCTCCTTCTCTCCGTCGGCGATGTTCGTCTGCCCCTCTTTGCATACATAGCCTTCGTTCTCTCATTCTCTTTGAGGGGTGCGTCTCTCTCTTGCTCTCTCTCTCTCTCTCTCTCTCTCTCTCTCTTATTTTTCGTAACTCTCTCGTATGAACGACTGTCTTAATCTTTCGGTCCAGTCTCTCTCCATGGATCTTTTAACTCACTGCTTGTCATTTGTTCCTTTGGCAGGAGCAGCATGAAGTGAAGCACCTTCACTGGCAGAACTGGCCAGACTACGGAGTGCCTCGTGAACTGCTGGCCTGCTTCCGCCTCATCGCCCTCGTCCGCCGCAACAGTCCCGTCGTCATTCACTGCTCGGCCGGTCAGATTATTCGGATATAAAGGACAAGAAGTATAAATTCCAATGGCTTAATCTTAAAAAGGGATGTAGGGAAGAAGTTGAGCATAATATTTATAGATGTGATTGAATGTTCTTTTGCTTGAAGGGATCGGCCGGACAGGCACCGTCATTGCCGTGGACATGATTAACACGCGCCTTCTCAAGAGTGAACCTGTCCATCTTAAGGAGGTCTTTCTTTATCATCTAACCTCTTCAAGCGGAAACCCTTCTTCAGACGGTGCTTGATCTTCGCCGCGCCCGCTTCGGCTCGGTTCAGATGGCTGTGCAGTACATCTTCATTGCACGCTGCTTCATTGAATTCGCCATCGAAAAGAAGGTTCGTCCATCTTCCCTTTCCCTCTCCTTTCTCTGCTCTTCCCAGGCGGTGAGTGCCGAGGCCGTTGCGGCCTTTGTCGATGACTACAACAACTTCTGCAAGCATCACGGCATTGCATGAACAAGCTCCGCCCCATTCTATAGCCACGCCCCTTTCTTGAACAAGCTCCGCCCCTCTCCACTTTTGCTCGACAGTTCTACTAAAAACTTCTCCCACTTCCCTTGCGCGTGAAAATGCGGAACTTGGAGGAATTTACAGCGGGTTGAGATGTATGCTGGGAGATAAATGAAGTGCAGACATAATTCATTTGGACAAGTTAGCAGACGGAATAAACAGAGGTCGAGATATCTGTAATGGATAAGGAAATACTCGTTTGACATGTGGAATGATAATTTGAGAGGCGTTCAATCCGGTGGACTTCGCAAAGCGAAGTAAAGACAAGAGGAAGAATACAATAAATTTTTTTACCTTATTGTTTGTGCTAAATATAATGAGAAAATAGAATGGAAAAGAATGAAGCAGTAACCAGTTCTACAAACCACAACCAAGAGGAAGACTAATTGTATCTTACACAAATGTTTGAAGGATCGCTTGGCATTTACTGTGGAATCTGACGAGAAGTCAGTCTTGTCAAATCTGATATTTGTGTGTTAATACGCGGAATTCTTTCTGAGCTGGACGCTGGGAGGGCGCGGAAGCTGAAAAGCGCGCCGCTTCCCGAGTTCGTCGTCGTATCCACGACGCATGAATGTGATGACTATGGACACCTGCAGGAGCAAAGAGTGATTGGGATGCTGCAGAAAGATAAGAGAGATAGGCAGTTTGAGAGAGAGACATTGAGGGTAAAAGAGTGAGAGTGGAGCAGGGGTGAGAGGGAATGGAGAAAGAGTGAGAGAGAGAGAGAGTGGAGAATGATTTTGAGAGAGAGAGAGAGAGACAGAATGAGAGAAAGAGAGAGTATGTGCTGACAAGAGATCTCCATGCCGAAGTGGTGGGACGATGTCTGTGCTGTTCCCACTCCACGGCAGTCTGTGTCATGCACTCTGCGAATATCTCCCAGTAGCCCGGGTCGAATCCCCTTCCTTGCATTGCCACGTGGCGTCGTCCGAGGGCCTGAACACGCATTTTTCATGATAGAAGTTGCTAGATCGATTCCAAGTCTAAGTGGAAGAGCCAACATCAAAGTGGTGCTCGAGCTTCTCTGCGAACTCGAGATTCTTCACGAGGTAGTCGAAGGTCTTCGTGAAGACGAGGGCGTGCTGCCGGAAACGAGGATCGTACTTCAAGCGGCCCTGAGGTGGAAAAAGAGGTTATTGGGCGAGGGAGAGAGAGAGCGAGAGAGAGATACAGAGAGAGAAAGAGAGAGAGAGACAGAGAGAGAGAGAGAGAGAGAGAGAGAGAGAGAGAGAGAGAGAAAAGAATATGGAAATGCGCATATTAATATTGCACAGTAAAGTCTAAAGCAATTCCCCGGAAATATAATGCAGAAAGAATAAAAAGAAGAACACAAACTTGTGGAATTTTCTCGAGTCCAAAGATCATTTTGATGTCTGGCTGAGCGGTGAGAACACGCAAGAAGATCTTAGAGCCGACGTGCTCCGCTCCTGTCTGCAAACCAAGTCCCTCTTAGACGACCCTAATTATACCCTCCCTCAAGCTGACACGAAATTAGTATCCGCGGCCAGTAAGAAAAGGCAGACTCCTGACTTTTTGCGTCTTCTTCCAACTCTTTACAATGAGAAGTCGTTCTCTTCGTGACATGAAATGCGATTTTCCTTCAAAGTCAGATGCCTTCGAAGGGAAGCCGATTTCTGATCTGTAAATGCATGAATATATTAACATAATTGCCGTGTCCACGTTACCCGCCACGATTCAAAGTTTAGGATTCTGTTATGGGAAACGCTCGTTCTTGAGATGTCAGTTACAAGGGATGTCAATTCCAAGGCACGACAATTTCAGAGGAACGCCTCCGCCTAATTGGAATGCTTTCCACGCCAAGCTACCAAAACAGCCTTGTTTTCGTGAGGTGAGGATATGTGTTCATTGAACTGGGGACAATTACGAAACGAAGAAGGCTGAGGAAAAAGAAGATACAAAGATCTCTCTTGGACTAACTCGACCAGGAGCATTTCAAAATTCTTGACAAATTAAATGTGGTTGAGAGTGATAATACTGATTAATAAGAGAGAGCTAGCCTCGGAGAAACGATGCTCTCCTCTCCCTCCTCCTCCTTCTCGTTCCTCTCCTCCTCTTCAGCCTGAACTTCCTCAGGCTTCTCCTCCGGACTGATTGTGAGCAGCCCATCTGGGCATGAAGTGGCATCTGGAGAAGTGCTCGCCACTTCGAGCTTCTTTCGAGTTGGACAACTTTCCCTCTTCTCGCGAGATACTATAAGAACTTTATTCATTAACTATATGTATCTACATATGTACATACATATATGTAACTTGAAAACAAAATTGTTAAATAAGAATGCGCATCTGCATATATGTATGTATGTACATACAGTACCGCTCAGCGGCCTGGGGTCTATGCGATAGCGGCTATAGCGGCCGCGTGTCAAAGAGGCCGAGCGAAATTAAGCGCTGTAAATGCTTTCTTTTCAGAACTAATTATAATTTTCGTGTACAGCGTAATTTTATGCATCTAATAAGCACAAAAACGTTCACAAATATTGCATATTCACCAAAATATAATGTCTTGAAAAATTATGGGTGCAAGAGAATCTTACTTCGTAGTGCGTGAATGTGCATTCGTTTCTATGAAACAATTTTGCAAGACATTCTATTTTGGTGAATATGCAATATTTCTGAACGTTTTTGTGCTTGTTAGATGCATAAAATTACACTGAACACGAAAATTATAATTAGTTCTGAAAAGAAAGCATTTACAGGGCTTAATTTCACACTGCCTCTTTGGCATGCGGCCGCTATAGCCGCAATAGCATAGACCCCTGGCCGCTGAGCGGTACTGTATGTACTTACTACATATATTCAGGGGTTTATATTAACTCCCAGATGAAATATCGCTGAACGCAGAATTGTTCAATGCGTGCGTGAGAATTCGCCGTTCTTCTTCTTGGATATCATTGCACATCCCTGATTGCTATAAAATTCTACAGAATTTAAAATTAAGATCTCTAAGTTTGCGAGCAAAGGGAAGCCTTTTCTGAATGTAAGATGAGGAAGAAACGATGAAGAGCTGTCTTTTCTGATGTTCAGTTCTGTTCTGGAAAAGGCGCATTCTGAATGAAGAAGTTCCTTGCGTCGAGGAAGATCTTCCGCCTTGTCGACCCAATCAAATATACATTCGTTATGCTCTTCAGACTAGATGAACAAAAAAACCATACAGAGCGGATAGCCACTTTTTGTTAAATAAATGGAGACCGAGCGAGAGAGACAGAAAGAGAGCGAGAGAGAGAGAGAGGGACAGAAAGAGAGAAAGAGAGAGAGACACTGAGAGAGAAAGAGAGAGAGACACTGAGAGAGAAAGAGAGAGGGACTTACTGATGTAGAGAACCTAAACAAACGTGAAAGTATGGGGAGTGCAAGAATAGCAGCAAACTGAATTCGAATACTCGGGAATTGCTACGAAGAAGGAAATTGACTTCCGCATCTTCAAGTGGTCCGAGAACGTTCTAAGATGTTGATAAGCTCTGCGAACTGAGTTGAGTTTGCATGCAGTAGAGAGAACACCAAGCGTTCAAAATGACTGAATAAAGAAACAACAGATGTTCGCATGGCGACTGCACAATTCGAGCGAGTTTTCACATGCAAATTTCATTCCCGTTCGTCGCCAAAATGATTTCACAACTGTTATTCTATAGCTGACAGTAGGAATAAGTATGTCCGTACATACATATGTATGTACAAACATACAAGAAATTCCTGTAAAACGTAGCGAACCTTTGGACTTGACGATCGGCGGCCTCTCCACTTTGTATCTCTTCTCCGCGAGGGACGCCGACGGACATTTACTGTTGTCGGAGCCCATTCCGAGCAATCCTGGAGACAGCATCAAATCTTACTTTATAAGTAGTATGTCTTCATGAATGGGATGACCGGAACTGATTCATGAGAGGAAGAGAACACTGCGAATGGGGAAAACAACTTATTTCGCTGTTTTTAGAAATATTGGAGAATACACCCACTGAAGCATTGAGATCGCCCTCCGTTTTTCAGATGAAGGACTGCGCGTGTTTTCCAGTTGCTTGTCTCTTTTTATGTATTCCCCACTTAAAAGAGGCGACTCCTCGAACTCACGGATATTGAATAAGATTCAAGAAGAAAGAAGGCGAACAAGAGGCCCTTTTATCGCTAGGAGAAAAACAAAAAAAAATGGAAAAATGGAATGAATGTACAAAATGGAAGAATGAAAGCTAAAATGGACGCAACAAAGGAATGCATATATACATATGTACATGATGGAACACTTTTAAAACTAAAGCCGCTGCTATGGATTCAAGCTGAAAACGGAACACATCATGTAATGTGAAATGGTGAATTTAAAGCACATTTCCTTCTTTTCACTTTAAAAGGCAAAAGCGAAGGTCTTAAATTTGAAAGATCATCCAATTCCCTCTAAACATCATACTGCAAGCTCAAATTATCCTAAAAGATGGGTAGTGGTCAGGGAAAAGGATTCATTGCTCGTTCTCTCTGCAATTTCACAACTTTGTTGTTTATTACAGGAGTTACCCTTTGCTTAGCCTAATTAATAAAAGAGGGCAAATAAAAGGTCGGCAAAGTAGCAAATTCTTGAAACAGGAAGTAACCGAAAACACGGAATGCTCTGTCACGCCCTGAGGCGGTACAAGGAGACCTCAAAGGTTCGTCCCATTCTGGCTAAGCGCAAGAGTGCAAAAAACAATAGTGGAAGGAGGAGAGCGATCAGAAGATAATAACTAACAATGAACAACGTCCAAGAGAAGAAGCACCAACTCAACGACACGCTTGCCTGCGGAATTGCCGACGTGACACTTTACTTCTAGCTTTCTCTGACATTCTCTACATATCTGGCTCTCTCTCTCTCTATCTCTCTTTCTCTCGCACGCTCTCTCTTCTTTCCCGCTGAAGTTCAATGTTCGCAGGTGGTGGACAACGATGGAAGAGAAGAAGTTCTATTGAATGGGTTCAGTGTTTGGAATGGGCGTGTCCATTGCTATCCTCTCTCGCGTTCTCCCTCATCAAGAATCAGCAATCAAATGACGTTTTGTATTCATATCAAATACATTTTAATAGATCCAAAAAGAGCCAGGAAAGCGGGAGAGAAGGAGAGGAGTTGAGGAGGTGGGAGGAGAGGAGACGCCCAGGATGGACACGGCTGCAATCAAGAGGAATTGTTATTAAAGGCACTAAACAAAAAAATTCTGTCAGGGACGCTGCAATTTAGACAACAAAGAGAAAATTTAGCAGAGATTTCCTGGAGAAAAAAAATGGAAAGACGAAAGATGGAGTTCTATCTTCGCCTTTCATCTTTGGAACACATAATGGGACAGAAAAAAAGTAGCAAAGATTGCAACGATTGCAACGTGTATCCCAAATATATGTATGTAAGTATTGACCTACTGAGTAAGATTGGCAAAATAAGAATTAACAGCAAGGAGGACGAAAGACGGAAAAAGGAGAAGTTCTTTGTAGTCCTACGTTCACATAAGAAGGGAACACGCTCCACTTGCCCGATACTAAATGATTTAGCGGAAATCAAGAAATGGCCGGAGGCACGTGAGGAGAGAGAGCAGTTTGCAACTAAGACGAGCAATAGAGATGCCCAAGAAAGAAGGAATTACACCTTAAAGGAAGAGATAGTGAAAGAGAGAGAGAGAGAGAGAGAAAGAGAGAGAGAGAGAGAGAGAGAGAGAGAGAGAGAGATAAAAAGAGAGCGATAGACAGAGAGATAGAGTGATAAAGAGAGAGAAAGATACAGTGAGATAGATGGATAGAATGCACGAAAGCGAATTTTTTAAAATACATATTTGTGTTGAAATATTCACTGCCCAGCTTAAAATGGAAAGGAATGAGAGAGTTCCAAGGAGAACACTGGTTCTTGCTTCTTTGCATGCCCTCAAAAAGTCTTTTCTCACATCACTCAGCAACTCCAAATCTGATTTAGGAAGCTGCCCACTAGGAGACTTGAACATTTGAAATTGGAAGTTAGACCAAGTTCATAACATTTTGGGAAAGCTGTTCCAAATAAGGTTCTGTTCTTCTGGTGAGGATCTTGATCATGCTTCTTACTAGATACCAGCATCTCCATATGAAAAGACACCACGAGTCACCAAGTGGGTTCAATGACGTTTTCCTATTGTAACCCTAGAAAAGCTTCAGCAAATAATGGCTTGGAGAGAGAAGAGAGCGTACGTGTTCTCGTGAAGGAAATGGGAGTGGCCAATGAAGGGCCAGAAGGGGGCTCCTTCGCTCCTTCCGATTACCATTCTACGTCAGTCAAAGAGCCTCCGACATCCATCGCTGTTTTCGTGTTTTCCTATTTCACTCATTACCTTTCCTATCTTCAGTCCTTTGCTCGCTTTCTCTCAGGATCTCTCTCACTCTCTCTCTCTATCTCTCTTTCTCTGTCTCTCGCTCTTTCTTTCTCTTGCTTTCTAATTCTCTCTCTCTCTCTCACTCTCTCTCTCTCTCGCTTTCACTGTCTCGTTCGCTTCTCCACCTCTTCATCTTCGTTGCTTAGTGAGTGTCGTTTCATGTTCGTTTTCGTGAGAAAAGCAGAAGAATCTAACTGAAGAGGAGAGGAGAAGAACGGAATGGAAGTCCATGAATGGCCCACTCACTGAAAGTAGTCTGAGGGATGAGATCCCTTCTGTCTTCTCAACAAGGGAAGTCACTCTTTCTTACGAGTACAAAGAATGATGAAAGCGAAGCGAGTCATTCTCATAGTATGCACATATCATATATGTGCATTATCTATGGAAAGGACAGATCATTCAAGAGAGTGAAAGCAGCCTTTACGGCATTGGTGAATTTTTGTAAGTTTGCCTGTGGGTTTGAAAGGATGTGGAAAGGGGTGAAGAGGAGGAAATGAAGAAGGAATCAGACATACAGAGTGGAATGGACCTCGCGACGATTCGGAGACTGCCAATTCTCTATTTATTCCAAATGAAGAGGCTTTCGTTTTTCTGAAGCTGGCAGCTGATTTCCTCTCTTCTGCTGTGCGAGCTGCTAATGAGATTGGAAATTTTCGGAGTAGCACAAATACAAAATCTAATATTACCTTCATGAGGAAGTTGGCAGCCAAAAGAGTGACAGAATGATCAAGCAGAGCACTGTTCAAATGTATTAGTTTCATTTATACATTCTCACCTGCCGTCTATTTCTGGACTCGCTTATATATATATACAACACATCGGAGCAACCAGAAGGGTTTCAACTTCCTCCTGGTAAACTCTCCACACGAGGTGACAAAATCGTAGCAATTTTTGACATTTATCTATGATTCTGACATATAAGTATGTAATAAACACACACAAGTCAACGAGAAAGTGGAAAACAGGGGAGGGTTAAAAGAGTGTGGGAAGTAAACGTGGGAATGAGAAGACTGCTCTTTCTTTAAAGGAAAGGAAAAGCTTCAAGTTATACCAAATTATGGAACCAAGAGTGTATAGCCTGGCATCGAATACGAGGCATTTCAGAAGCAGCCGAGTGGGCAGCGTTCTGTCATTGGAAAAAGCTATTAAATGAGGACTCAATTAAAACGGCACGTTTATACTGAAAATAGCAGTGGCTCATGATGCGGATTCAAGGATGCAATTCATTGATTCAACAATGACTTGACAATTTGACAATTGACAGAACTCAACAAGAAGAAGAACAAGAAGGCCACAAACTAAATCGGCAACACCAAGGCTGGCGTGGGTGGAGTGGCGAATCCAAACAGAGTTAAGGCCCATGCAAAGTACACCCTGATGGACTTTGGAGAGTGGGAGGAGCAGGTATTGGGAGAAGGATGGAGAGCAGTTGAGAGAGAGATAATATTCTCTCTAGAAAGATAGAGAAATAGAGAGAGAAAGAGATAGTTGGAGGAGAGAAAAGGAAGAGACCTATGCATGCTGAATGGTGGACAACGTGAAAAATGCGAGCAAAATGAGAAAGAACACATCACAGAGCGAAAGGAGTGGATTACACAAGGAATAAGCATTGCCTCTTGGTAATAAAAGCAAAAAGGTTCCCGAATAGGGAAACTTTACATCAAGAAATGAAGAACATGGGAAGGTGCAATTTCTTCATTTTTTTTTTTATTTCAGCCCTCCTCCGATCTGTTGGAGGGATTTTACATTGGGAAGAATACAACAAGGAGTACATAATACATACAACCATCGACGAGGAGGTTGACCTTTATCTTCAACTTTCCATTGGCATGCTTTTCGCTCTCTCTTCCATTCTCTCACTCTCGTCCTCTCTCTTCACCTCTTCCTTTCTCTTTTTCTCTTCCTCTCTCTCTCTTCCATTCTCTCGCTCTCGTCCTCTCTCTTCACTTCTTCCTTTCTCTTTTTCTCTCCCTATCTTTTCTCGATCAGACTCCTTGGCGTTTCCTCACTTTCATTCTTTTTATCCTGCGAAAGCTCTGGATGATGCGATGTCCTTCATGATCTCTCGGGAATCCTTTTCCGCTTCTCGGGCATCTTTCATCTCCCCCAACATACCTCTTCGCCTTCATGTTTCCTCTCTCTCTCTCTCTCTCTCTCTCTCTCTCTCTCTATTTCTCTCTCTGTCTCTCCCCTCTCCCATCTCTTTCTTTCTCTATCTCTTTCTATATTTCTCTCTATTTCTCTCAATGTCTCTTCTTTCTCTCTCGCTGCCACATGGTCTGCTTCCTCCATCGTGTGTACATCCTCAGGGGCATAAGCACCGCTCTTTTTCCCCAACATCACCGCCCTCTACCAATTCACGGCACGCCCTTCATCCGTCTCCTCCCTTTCCTTAGGCTAAGGATAGGCGAGAGGAGGGAAAAAAAACCATAAAATGGACAGGCAACGAGCATTTGCAGTGTTCACACAGTGGATAGAGAGAAAGAGAAAGAGAGAAAGAGAGAGACAGAGAGACAGAGAGACAGAGAGACAGAGAGACAGAGAGTCAGAGAGACAAAGAGAGAGAGACAGAGAGAGAGAGAGAGCGAGAGAAATGTAATCAAAGAGAGACTGAAGGAATGTAGATGATTAAGCATCAGTTGCTAAGAGTTTTGTTTGATGGAAGTGGTCTTCTTGCGTGAAGACAGCATGTTGTGGTGCTGTGAAAAGTGACACCTTCTGCCCTCTGGCAAAGTCTGTCCTCTCCTCCCCTCTTCTCTCCTTTAATCTTCTCTCCTCTGCAATCGGAGCTGCTCCCTAATTACATATTGCCTTCTCTTAACTCGTCATTCCCGTTGCGAATGCAGACATTAATGAGAATGAAAGGAGATTGTTTTGTGCTGATATTGTTCGGTTAGGATACGATGAACGAGAAGAGGAAACAGGAGATCGTCTCAACATACGACTATGTTCATAGATGTGTCAAAGTGTGAGGAAACAAATGAATAAAATATCCATTTGGGTATCATAATATATGTTAAGACAAATAATAGTTTTTGGAATTCAAGTGGAAGCCGAGCTGACTGGCATGGACTTGTCGCCGATTCCGAGAGTTGACAGCACTTTCACCCTGCACTTACATTGTTATTCATTTATAAAACAGAGAAGAACTTGGAAAAGACCTGAGAGTGGAATCGAAAGCAATGAGCATGAAGGGGACGGAGAAGAAGCGAGTGTCCAGAGAGAAGGGAATGATCGGAGAACCTTGGCGGACCGCGTCCAGCGCAGCCAGCATGTCATTGTGGTCGATTAGATAGGACATGATCTGAGAGGTATAACAATGAAGAGAACGAAGAAGAAAGAAAGAGAGAGAGAGAGAGAGAGAGAGAGAGAGAGAGAGACCTGACTGACGACGAAGGGGAGATCTGCGAAGAGAATGGCGACGGCAATGAAGAGAAGACGTAACTCTCGCTTCTCCACCTCCGGCTGCCCTCCGCCTCCACAGCAAAGCTGGAGGAACGTGGATAAGCATCCGGATTGTCAATCCTTTCACTTACATTCCATCCGATCAGGAGATAGACCGCAAGGCAGAAGAGCCAACTGCCGAGGGCCCAGCTCAGCACGAAGGTCGGCTCGTACAGCTGGAAGTCATCATGTACCTTACTTCTAATTCTTTTCCGCATTCCAAGTTTTCTTTACTCGCCACAATTCCAAAATTATGTTTTGCTTATGCCGATCAGTAGTTAATTTTTTGATCTCACCATCAGAGACTTCTCAGATGGCCTCTTAGACTTAGAAAACAAGAAATTTTCTTGATGACTCTGCAGCGATCTCTCCATGTCCTTTTCCTTTTCTGTCTCTCAACCCACTATCCTATCTCTCTTTCCCTCTCTCTCTCTCTCTCTCTCTCTCTCTATGCCCTATCCTTCCACTCTGTCTCCCAACCTTCTATCTCTTTCTTTCCTCCCTCTCTATGCCGTATCTTCTCTTGTCCGGCTCTCAACCTTCTATATTCTCTCTCGGTGAGTCTGTCTATGTTCACTTGATTCCATCTCTCTCAGTGTGTATGAACTTTTTAAAGAAGGCGAAATGAGGTGGTTATTTGCTGCCGATTCAGCAAGTTCTCGCTACCGTTTCCACCCTTGAGTATTTCGACACTCTTACATAACTATTTTCTAACAGAATAAGGAATATGCTTGACAGACCCAGGGACGGGCAGTCTCATCGAGAATCATGAAGTAGACGTAAGTTCCATCTCCCATCGGCACCCTCTGGTACTGTACTTCTGTATCGAAGTTGTAGAAGTTGAGGGCGCCCGCCACGAGGAAAGAGAGAAGAATCACCAGAAGACGACTGCGGCCCGTCCATGTCTTCCATTCAAATGTACAGATTCTCTACACTCTTTTACTCTAAAGATGCAAAGTTGAGATATGGCGCATCAGCCAGGGTTGTGATTATTACACCCAGTGATCTACTCTTTGCTAGACCTTATTGCCGTAGACGATGGAAGTGAAGCGATTGAGAGCCAGAGCAATCATGGACAAGTCACGCGCGCAGCAAGAGTAGAAAGTTACCCTGAACATGCCACTACTGTACTCCTTGCAATTCCACTTGGTCAGAGCCAAAAGAGCTCTCACAAGTAAATGGTCGTGGTCTTCCAAGACGCTTCGAATTCGTGGAAGAAATCATAGAAGGGCATGAAGAGAGGAAGACGGTAGGTCATAATCGAGATGAAGTAACCGATTACGTCCTGGAACAGCGGATTCTCAGTTATCAGACGGAATTTTGAGAGAGTTGCTTATTGAAAAAAATCGAATCTTTGATTTTGTTGACTTTCTCATTTCCCGCCAGAAAGACAACACATTATGGGACAAGGTAGGGAAATTCACCAGTCATATGCAATATATTTCTACATACATATGTATGTACCTGCGAGATCTATCGAGCTAATTATACTGTAATCTCCTTAAACAGTGTCATTTCCAAGCGAAGTGAACAAGAAGATAAGGACAACGCTAAGTTGCCAGAGCCAATGTTCAAACATAAGAATTCATCTGGAAAGATGCGCCATCAGAATGTTTTTGGACTTACCATAACTCCTTGGAAGAGAATGAAACTATAGAAGGAAGATACAAATTGTTGCGAGGAATCGGAGCCAACCAGAGATGTTAAGATTAGCAGATAGAGGATCAAGCATGGAATGCCTTAACAAATTCATTTTTCAATCCTTGAAATATATCCAACTAATAGTCGCTGCTTCTGAGCTCAAATCAAAACAATCGTGTCTCGGAATTCAAAGAATATCTCCAGGGATTTTGTTTACTCCTTCCATGTGGTACCCCCAATTCGTCAGGAAGGAAAGTTTTCCTTCGGACAACCTCACCATAAGAAAGCATGACGTAGAGACGAACCATTGACACCATGGTCACGAGAGATTCTGAAGAGAGAATTTGGAGATGCGAAAGACGAGACGGAGGTGGAGAGAAAGTAGAGAGAGTCAGAGAGCGTAGAGAGAGTCAGAGAACGTAAAGAGAGTCAGAGAACGTAGAGAGAGTTAGAGAAAGTAAGGAGAGAGTGAAATAATTGGGAGAGCGCGAGAAAGAAGACATAGCGAGAGACTTCGTACAGGGTTTAATATTACAATTAACTTTTTATTCATCTTGAACGTCCTTGAATGATACACAAAATCACGAGAATAATGAATGCGAAAATGCATTTCGTTAGGCAAAAAATACGGGTTTGAGACTTTTAAATTGTACGAATAAAGATGATGGATGATATTCTGATATTTCTTTTATCCAAGATTTATTTTCGAATTCAATTTTTTTCGGTAGGCCACAACAATTTGTCATGAGAAGTAAAAGGAAAAGAACGATGCCACAAATGGAAAGCTCATTCGGCTTCTCTCTTATTTTGTCACTCCACGCTGCTTTTCTGACGTGAGAATGGGAAACGACAAATTGGTTTTCAGAGAGTGCCTCAGGCTGAAAACAGTTCTCCCGGTAGACTGATAAGCCTCGCAGTCTCTGCATCTCCTCGATCTACAGTATCTCTCCCCTCCCATTTAATCAGTGCCCCTGGCCCAGTTATTATCTGCTTCATGCTCTGACTTTCCGTGGAAGTCATTTTCTCATGAACAATTGCTTCCCGATTCTATTCTGTCATGAAGTAATAGATTTATCTTCTAAGCAATTCTACAAGAGAAAGAAGTATAAATTAGCCTGATCGTGAGAGGAAATATACACGCATTTACACGGCAAGTCGGGCGAGGAGTTTCCGCGAGGGTATCTCGCCATAAGAATAGCAGAACAGTAACGATGCCAACAGTTTACAGCTCATTCGGCTTCTCTCTTATTTTGTCACTCCACGCTGCTTTTCTGACGTGAGAATGGGAAACGACAAATTGGTTTTCAGAGAGTGCCTCAGGCAGAAAACAGTTCTCCCGGTAGACTGATAAGCCTCGCAGTCTCTGCATCTCCTCGATCTACAGTATCTCTCCCCTCCCATTTAATCAGTGCCTCTGGCCCAGTTATTATCTGCTTCATGCTCTGACTTTCCGTGGAAGTCATTTTCTCATGAACAATTGCTTCCCGATTCTATTCTGTCATGAAGTAATAGATTTATCTTCTAAGCAATTCTACAAGAGAAAGAAGTATAAATTAGCCTGATCGTGAGAGGAAATATACACGCATTTACACGGCAAGTCGGGCGAGGAGTTTCCGCGAGGGCATCTCGCCATAAGAATAGCAGAACAGTAACGATGCCAACAGTTTACAAACAACAAGTCTATCGCGGCGGGAATCTGGCCTTCTATTAGAATTAATCGCTTTGAGCTCGGCCTCGTGTTTCAAAAAAGGAAAGTTGAAGAGAAATGTCTCTTCCAGCATGACAATGAGAATAAGAAAGGACATGCCAAGACAATCAGATCTGGACAATGAGTACAATGAAGGAAGATGAGTGAGAATGACAAAGGAAGAAAGTGTTACTCGTAACAGTTTCCAACCGCAAAGCAAGATATCAAGACTGCTTCATTCAGAAGACAAAAGAAGACCCAAGAATGCAAATCATGTCTAGAAACACTTAATCAGATGTCAAACATCACAAAAGCAAATACAGTAGACAATTGTCTAGATTAAAATCTCATTCAAAATAGCTTCGCTTAAAAATAGTTAACCTAAAGAACATCTTCCTGGAGCACAAAAATACACACAGGGAATAGCACATAATTTGAGGAGTGAGAAGAAACTTGTAAACTTCATGGTAACCAGCAACCAACAAGGGAGGTTCACCTGCAGCAAGAGGAGAGTTGACGAATGCTCGAAAAGGTCAAAGAAGAAAGGCGTGATTAAGCACAAAAGAAAGTGGGCAGTGGAGGGAACGACGAACAGCAAGGATTTACAACCAAGACAATTCTAGGAATTCGCTCCTGACGGCGGTCACTTTTAGTTTCTTGGACTGCGCTACCTGAGATGAATCTATGGAATTAGACAGGAGGACGAGAGTGCGGACGAGGGAAAGGGCGAGAGCTGGGAGGAGGGGGATTCCTCGCTTCTCCCATTCCAATCAGGGGGAACTGCTGAGCCGTCGCTGCCTCGGGCACTTTCTTCTCTTTCCACAACCACAGAATCTGCTGCTTCAGACTTGCGAACACTGCAAAGATGCATTCTTCTTATTATATGTCTAAATTTTGCAAACCGAAATTTGCGAGAGAGACTGTTATGGAGAGGAATAAGAAATTGAGAACGAGAGAGAGAGAGAGAGAGAGAGAGAGAGACAGGGAAAGACTGACAAGGGCGGAAGTCAGGTTGCGCGGCGATGACGACAATGGTGGCGAGAAGGCAGAGAGAGCAGAGAATGATGACGAGTGTTTTGAGAGTGGTGGGTTGGACGAATTCAGGAGGGGGGCGGGGCAGGCGGGAGGCGCTCTCAATCGTCCCGTTCACGCATTTTGACCCCGCGGGCAGGATGTCTTTCTCAGTACACGAATCTCAAGCAGAAACCGATCAATCAATGTCTTTCTTTTTCTTGCTGTTTTGTCCAAAAGTTACATCATGTCCTATGTTTAATCCGACTCTTCGAATATAAGTACCATACCTAACAAAAGAGTAACTTACAGAAGAAGGCGCGATCGTGCATCCAAAAGCCGTAGATTGCAGAGAGGAAAGGAACGTGGTCCCCGTCTGCCAATCCCCACAGCACCAGGGGCGTCTCCGTTGTCACCTGCACATCTTACAGTACTATTAACTACTTCGTTATTTAATCTATCACAACATTTACTGATTATGAAATGAAGATATTGCAAGATAAGCTGACTCTGAGTCGTTTACTTGTCTGCCAGGGAAGACCCTCTGGACGGTTGTCCTTGTATTGCTGATCGCAGAAGGCGATGGCAGGGCACTGCAATCAAGAAATACCATTCTGTTCGGATCACAAGATACAATAAGCATTAGAGGCACCAGAATATGCTATTGAATCATGAAACTCACTTGTGGCAATTCAGAAATAGAGTGATGTTGGAATCCGTAGCAAGGAACCACGTCACAAACGATCTTGAATGGCATGGTTTCCTCCAAAGAGCTGAAACGAATGGATTTTTCTTTTTCTTCTTCTTCTTCTTCCTTTTTGCTTGCATAGTCAACGATTTTTATATATGCAACAGATCTCTATTAAAATACGAACTTAATCTGAAAAGTAGCGAGTTCTCGGTATCCTTTAAGGAATGTAGTGACTCGTCTACCGTAACCCAAAGGATTCGTGTCAGCCTGAAACAGCTCACTCCTAAGATTGTATATGATGCTTGCCAATCTCAGACTAGACAGAGAAAGCGAGAAGAGAAGAGAAGAGAAGAGGAGTGGGTGGAGGAAGGGGAAGGAATGCCAACCTGCCAGAGGGCAGCCATGAATCGCGTCCGATTTGGCACGTTAAGGGGGCAGCCGTCTTGGATGAACACATTCTTCAGTTCACTGTCAGCTTCCATTCCCTCCGGCACTGTCCAGCAGTCCATGGGGAGTGAGAAGAGGTTCACTGCAGAAGAGAATATGCTCTTCCTCTTCATCCTCCTCGTCTTTTTTCTCTATCTCCCTCTCTCTCTCTATCTCTTTCTCTCTCTCTATCTCTCTCTCGATTTTGCTTTGCCATTGGTGTCTTCTCACCCTCTCAATCACGCAGATTCTCATTATCCATATTTCTTGTAATAGATTTAGCAAAGTTAAACGATTGTAACCATTGGGCTGAGCCTTCTTGCTGGTAGCCAAGTTGATCTCCATCCTCATCTCCGAGAAGGGATGAACCTGGAGTCGGCCTCTCAGCTCGGGCGGACTGGGAAGTCTTTGTCTGTGTTTTGTTTCGACGGTCACGTTGCCCTGAATGAAACGAGAATTCTTCGCAATCTTCTTCAAGCACAAAGGGAGATTTGGACACTTGCTTAAAAGGGGAATAATGAAAGAGAACGGAACAGGTTGAGAAGATGCTGACCGTGAATTGGCCCAAGCCCTTTTCTGGAACAAGGCAGCTGACAACGAAATTGTGGTGCAGAAAGTTACATTCCACGTGCACCTGCAATCTTTCCATTCTTCTGTGTCTTTCTCTCCATTTTAAAATACTTGGAATTTGAGGCTATGGAAAGAAAAAAAGTAAATCATTTGTTCAGATTTGTTCATTCCGGCGAGAAAACTGACGCTGGCCGTGTAGACAATTGAACCAGGCTGGCGCAGCCTCTGCATATCACATGAACCATATCGCATCTCGAGTTGCCATTCCTGGAAGAGAGTGAGCGAGAGAGAAAGAGGAGAGAGAGAGAGAGAGAAAGACGGAGAGAGAGAGAGAGAGAGAGAGAGAGAGATGGAGATGGAGAGAGGGATGGAGAGAGAGAAGAAAGGTGGAGAGAGAGATGGTGAGAGAGAGAGAGAGAGAGAGAGAGAGAGAGAGAGGTGGAGAGAGAGATGGAGAGGTAGAGAGAGATGGAGAGAGGGAGTGTGTGTGTTTGTGCGTTTGAGAAGATATAGAACGAGTAAAAGAGAAAGAGCGAATTTAAAGAGAGAGAGAGAAACATAGAGAGAGAGAGAGTGAGTGAGAGAGAGAGAGCAAGTAGAGAGGAAGCGATAAATAGAGGGAAAAGAGGAAGAGACGAGGAGAAGTTAGAATATACCCTTCAGCAGTCACACCCCATATTCAGAAACCTAGATGTAATTGTAAACAGTAAGAAGATATAAACATGCCATTTCACATGTGAAATGAAGTGAAACGGAGAAATGGAAAGAATGAGTAAGGCTACAAAACATTACAAATCTTTCGGAAGGCGCTGTTTTTTTCTAATGAATTTTCTCATGTATTATATTCAATCACGAGAGAAAAGTTTTAAACAGTATCTTAGAGAAAGAAAAAAATATGATTGTAGAAGCATACAGCGGGAGTGACGTTGTGGTTGAGAGTGGCGTCGCAGCCTCCTCTGCCGTCGCCTTCTCCAATCCACACTCGCATTCCATTCACTTCTGATTCACTAGAAAAAGAACCATTCTTTCCATGACTAGACATCTTCTGACGTAGAGATTTAAAGAAAATGCATAATCTGTCGGAGAGTAATTTTCTGCTTGTTTGAGCCCCTCTTTCTTCACTTTTTTCTACATGCCCCTGAACTTGTTCTTTCATCTACCCCTTCTTTATAAGACACTTTTAATGTCGCTCTTTTCACATGATCTTCCGTGCCAGGCTCGTGTTCAACTATGACTTCAAGGGATTTTTGCGAAAGTTCAATCTAAAGAACCGCCCAGGCATCTACAGAAGAAGCACATTTGACGATTAGAGCCGGGAAAAACTTTTAACTGATAAGGAATGGAGCAGGAATACAGAGGACATTTATTATCCATACAAGTCAGACTGGTAACGACAAAGGAGGAGGGACGTCAGTCTTGGTCAACTCTCAAACTCCTTTTTGTTCTCTCTTACTAATACTCGTTCCAAGAGTAAATAAAAATGAACAGATAAGAATGAAGCTTGAAATAACAAAGATGTCTGACAGAAGATTGCCAATGGAGGCTCCCTTCACAGCCAGAGGCATTCTCAGCTGCATCTGCTGGCGAGTGCAGTGGACACGGAGAAGCTCACCGACCAAGTGAACGGGCGAGACAAGCTTCCCGATCGGGGTCTGGCCATCCTCCGTCCATCTGATTACTTCATCAAAGTTCGTGTGACGATGACTCAGCACGAACTGGTACGTTGCATCTGTTAGAGAGGGGTCTCATCAAGGGAGAGAGAGGGGTCTCATCAAAGGGGGAGAGAGGGGTCTCATCAAGGGAGAGAGAGGGGTCTCATCAAAGGGGGAGAGAGGGGTCCCATCAAGGGGAGAGAGAGGGGTCTCATCAAGGGAGAGAGAGGGGTCTCATCAAAGGGGGAGAGAGGGGTCCCATCAAGGGGAGAGAGAGGGGTCTCATCAAGGGGGAGAGAGGGGTCTCATCAAAGGGGGAGAGAGGGGTCCCATCAAGGGGAGAGAGAGGGGTCTCATCAAGGGGGAGAGAGGGGTCTCATCAAAGGGGGAGAGAGGGGTCCCATCAAGGGGAGAGAGAGGGGTCTCATCAAGGGGGAGAGAGGGGTCTCATCAAAGGGGGAGAGAGGGGTCCCATCAAGGGGAGAGAGAGGGGTCTCATCAAGGGGGAGAGAGGGGTCTCATCAAAGGGGGAGAGAGGGGTCCCATCAAGGGGAGAGAGAGAGGTCTCATCAAGGGGGAGAGAGGGGTCTCATCAAAGGGGGAGAGAGGGGTCCCATCAAGGGGAGAGAGAGGGGTCTCAACAAGGGGGAGAGAGGGGTTTCATCAAAGGGGGAGAGAGGGGTCCCATCAAGGGGAGAGAGAGGGGTCTCATCAAGGGGGGAGATCAGAAGCTTCAGGTTGAATTGCAAGACACAAATATGAATAGAACGCTTACTAGGTCCAGACAAGTCGAGTTTGCAAAGGACGAGAGAGTGAGAGAGGCAGAGAAGGCAGAGACGGAAGAGGAGATCGCGGCTTAGCCAGGACGGCAGCAACATTCTCCCTTTCCTCTTCTACTTCGTCTTCACTTCCTCTTTCGTTCTTGGATATGTTTTCCTTAAAATGATCGTTTGTATTTGTGGCAATGAGATATGATTAGATGAAAGACGCGCCAAGTCAGAAACTGAGTTGAGAGAAAGGAAGTGCAGCCAATCAGGAAGATTGTCAAAGAAAAGGCAGAGGGGGAAGTTCGTATGAAGATGAACACATTGTGTATTCATGCTATGGACGGATGAAAAGAGAGCATCTTTACAAAGAAAAAAGCCAGCTCAGAAATATCCAATGAAAAGAAGGAGAAACATCAACAGCCGAGAGATTAGGAAGCAGAAAAAGGGTAATGCGTAAGCAAAAGAACAACATTCAATCAATTCGCTTTGTCTTTCCTCGAAATAGAAAGGAAAATAAGGTGTTCTTTGTCTTTCGTGTCTTTCTCTTCATCGTCATTATTCCCTCCATGATATATTCCTGATAATAGCCACAGACAGAGTGAAAGAAAAGGAGAAAGAATAGTAGAAACGGGAAAGAGAGCGAGACAGACAGACAGAAGAGAGAGAGAGAGAGAGAGAGAGAGAGAGAGAGAGAGAGAGAGAGAGAGAGAGATAGGCGGAGACACAAAGTTCTGTGCATCCTTGTGCGTATGATTTTTCAGACGCCAGCGAACTCAAGAATGAAAAAGAATAATGAGAATTTGCCTTGGGTTGGAGCGGACTTCCTAACTTTGCTTCAAAATATGCCCTCAACAGATAAGTTTTCAACTTTCTTCTGAAGATGAATCATTCGTCTTCCTTAGACAAACAACTGGTTTGGAAGTGGAAAGTGCCACTCTCTGAGCCAATGCCTCCGCAGTGTATACGGGAAGGGAGACATCAATGTGATAAATACACCTCCCACACTTCCGCTAAATGGTCACACCAAGGAGCAGGTCCGTGTCAAAAAAGGCTGGGAGTGAAACGGACTGAATGAAGTGAGAGAGCAAACTGAAATTGCACTGGTGGCAGAGTCAAAGATTTCAACGACAACTATCCTTAGGAATGAAGAAAACGGAAATGAAAACAAACGAGAACCCATAGCTTTTCTCACATACAATTCTTGAGAAAATCATATCGCTCATAATATTGTAGAAGCATTTCATTTGTTTACTTAACATTAACGTTGCGTAAAAAATTCTTTTAAGAACATGGATAGATTCTCAAATGATAAATAAAACTTGTCTTAGCTTTCAACGAAAAAAGAAACATTTCTGTGTATGTAAATTTTCATTTGCTGTTCGCACTTTCGCTCTCTTTCTTTCCTCTCTCTCATTTTCTCCCCCCCCCTCTTCACGTTCTATTTGGCCTCCTTTTCAGACCTTCCCAGACAGCCAGAGGGCTGTTGCCTGCTGAGAAGTCTGACTATCGAGTAGGGAAGGGAAAGGGAAACTGGGAGTACAGTGAAAATATTGGGGAAAGAAAGTTAGAGAGAGCAATTACGAGAGTGAGGGATAGAGAGAGTGAGAGAGAGAGAGAGCGAGAGAGAGAGAGAGTCAGAGAGAGAAAGAATGGAAAGCGTGTGACGTGATGGTAGACACGAGTAGAAGAGAAGAGGAGAGACTCTTCATTATTTATAGCTCGCTCCATCCCCGCAGTTCTCTTACTGATCTGTTTCTCTTCCCTTCCCACTCCTTCTCTCTCACCTTCTCTCCCACTCTCTCTCTCTTCATTCTATTTCTTCTGTCCTTTTAGTGTTTTCTCTCTTTCAAGTGCTCTGCCAGACAGTTAAAAAGTGACAAACAAAGAACGCAGAGAAGTGCAAAAGTTATGTCTGTCAAATCATAAGGCCAGATCAAAAAAGCCACGCCGCTGCGGAAGGCGAGACAGCGAGGCTCTTTTTTACTACTCTGATTCTTCGATGGAGCTTTTATAGTCCCTATAAATAATCAGCATTCTTCCAGACCAGGAAATATGAGAGAATGAAAATAGAGAGGGAGAGAGGATGATAGAGAGAAAAAGACGGAGACAGGGAGAGAGAGAGAGAGAGAGAGAGAGAGAGAGAGAGAGAAAGACACAGTAAAAAATCTCGAGAGTAATTGGTGGCAAGAAGTGGAGGCGACGTGAGGAGTTGTTTAGTGGTGAAAAGTAAGTGATCGTTGATGCATTCCAATGGACGTGCATCCATGGAAGAAGAAATGAGAAGGAGTGGTTAAAAGGGCATGTTATGACGGAATAGCAGACAACGCTGGGTGAGAGAGAGAGAGGGAGGGAGAGAGAGAGGGAGAGAGAGAGAGGGAGAGAGAGAGAGAGAGAGAGAGAGATAGAACATACGCGATCTAATGGTTAAAGAAAAATAAAGATGGGGAAGAGTTGTACAGTGAAGCTGGACAGTGACAGAGAGACAAAAGGAGTGAGAGAGAGAGAGAAGAGAGAGAGAGAAGAGAGAGAGAGAAGAGAGAGAGAGAAGAGAGAGACAGTAAGAGAGAGGAGAAATAGATAAACGAGATGAGAAGGATAAATAAAGTGCGCTCAAAATGAACCAAAGTAAAAGAGGAAGTTATCGGTTCAACATGAGAGAGATCGACACTTGAACCACTGAATTAAGGAAGAAAAGTTAGAGATTAGACGGAGACTGAAGAGAAAGGAAGCAAAGAGGAGAAGAGAAGAATTCAGAAAGGAACACGCGACTACAAGTGAACAAAGTAGTTTTCGTGTCTAGACCAAGGCGATCGTTAGGCTACGAGAGACTAACAAAACGATAGAGAGAGGAAAGATGGCAGAGAAGAACTACTGTGGAGGGAGGGGGAGAGAAGGGGGAATACAGGTAGATCAAGCTAGTGAGGCAGTGAGGGAATTGGAGAAAGGAAAAGATGATACATTCCACAGAGGTCATGTAGAAAATCCGGCAAAGAGATACTATGCTACAGAGAGAGAGAGAGAGAGAGAGAGAGAGAGAGGGAGAGAGAGAGGGAGAGAGAGAGAAGAGAGAGAGTGAGAGAGAAGAGAGAAGAGAGAGTGAGAGAGAAGAGAGAGAATAGAAGCAAGATGAACGATGACCGGTCAAGAGGTAAAGTAGAGAAGAGAAGAGGGATACAGTAGGTCCTCCGATTGTCAAATGAGAAACTAAAGACGGTGGCAATGTAAAATTGGCCAGCAGATTATCAAAGATGGGAACAGAATATTAAAGCGCGCGCTACGACTTTACGAAGCATGTGACACTGCCATGTCTATCATGAGAGGGTGAGGGCGAAAGCGTGAGGGGGGAGGAGAGAGAGAGAGCGATACTATAAGAGGACAGTGAAAGAGAGAGAGAGAGATCTCGTGAGAGAGGAGAAAAAGAGATACTGAGAGATGGAAGACAGAGAGCGATAGATACTCTGAGAGGGGAGAGCAAGGGTGACAAGAGAACAAAGGCAGGTTGAAAGAAACAGAAAGACTTTGTACAAATGACTAATGGTAAGTGAGATAAGGCAGAGGTCGAGTGTTGACCAGAATGTAGTCTAAGAAGGAGAGCAGAGAGAACTCGGATTGCTAGACAAGTCTATCAGACCAGAAGACTAATGCACGAGTGAGAAGCTCTTGCTAGACATGCGCTTCAAGTATCCCAAGGCTTTCTCGCATCCGCTCTCGATCCTTTTCATCACTCTCCATTCTTTCATCTCCGCTAGCTTCTATCTCTTTCTCTTTCTCTCTCTCTCTTTCTCTCTATCTCCTCTCTTCTTCTCTCTTACTTTCTGTTCTGGTTTGGACAGGATCAAGCATATCAAATGCCGTCTGTGAAGATAATCAGTAGACGGCGAGAATCTGGGCGGGGAGTAAGTAGCATCAGGCTGACGTGTTCATAAGAAATAAAGGAGAGGAAGTGCTTGCCAACTAAGGCAATCAGAGAATGGAATGGAAAAGGAGACATTATAACTGTAGCAAGATATTCATTATTTTGCTTATGTCATCATCAACAACGTTCTCAGATGGCAAATGACAACTACACAAACCGCAAGAGAGGAGAGAGAGAGAGAGAGAGAGAGAGAGAGAGAGAGAAGGAAAATTCATTAGCTGCCTAATGTGCACAAAATCTGGAGTTTTTCGTGACAGCTCTGTGATGTGATGATATTCAATACCTGTAAACAGAATGAAAGAGGCAACGAGATTTTGTTGATATATCAGGAAGGTGAGAAAATGAAGAGAATAATATGGATGGGTATTGAGAGCAAGGAAAAGAGCAGAGGAGTTGAATGAAACTGTATTAACGGGCAGAAAATATTATGCTGCTTAAGTTTTTGGGATGAGGACGATTTAGTATTAGAAACGAAGGAAATACACATGAAAATGCATCTCTGCGATTTCATATGAGATAGGAAATGCTGATACGCGAATATTCACGGAGCTTTATGGAAAATCGTGTCCATGGCATTTATGTCTGTTCTCTCATCGAGATATTACGGTATTTGATAGTCGGGATTAACGGAAGCGTGAACTCAAGAGAAGGCACAATCGAATTGGAGGAGAGAGGAGAAGAGAGCAGACTACATTCGGACGAGAACAGACAATGGAGCCTGTCTCGAGGGACATTCCCCCAGGAAGACAACAACAAACTTGTCAGCAAACAAAGGATCGAAAGTTCAGAACAAGGAGAAAGCTAGAGATATGGAGGAACCGAGGGTTAGAGAGAAAGAATGATAAAGGGAAAACAGACAGACATGCTCAGTCAGTGTTTTGAACGCAATGTTATTTGATCTGCTGGGGGAGGAAAACGGACGTCTGGAGATTACACTCGATGTCTTCTCTTCCATCAGTCACAAGAAATTGACGGAGAAGATAAGAATGGATAGCTGTTAATCGCAGTTCTTGCTGTGGTTTCGATGTCTACTTTCTTCATATTAGAAAGCTAGAAAATTCTTAATTTAAGCCTTGAAACCAGTTGAATGTAGCCACGAAAACATGGAATTTATGAGATCATCGAAGCCATAAATTGTCTAACAATTAGTGGTGTACGAGCTCTCCACAGTATTTGTTTGCACTGCCTGGGAATTCGAGTAGAAAAATATAGCGAAGCATGAGCAAATGCAATAAAAGCAAGCAGATTGTTGCGTGTTTCATAAACGCAGTCACACAATTGACACAAGATAAACGCAAACAACTCGCTGAGAGGACCGCAAATCGCAACAGACAGAAGTGGAAGGGATGAAGAGAGAAAGTCAGAGCTCGACTCAGGAAGAAGACAAACAAAAAGAACAGATTACATTTGTCTGTTCCAATAGCATCCTTGGGAAGAAGGATTTCGGGACGCGCGAACTCACGGTAGAAACATAAGCCTATTCTAGGTGTTCGTCATAGAAAAAACGCCAATCAACTACATAATAAAAAAAACTAGTGAAATATTTTGATAGACTGAGAATAGGATAACAGGAAAATTAGAAGAACACGAGTTCTTTTCTTGAAAATTGCCTCATGGCTAGACTGAAAAAATAGTTGAAATAGAAAAAAAAAACTAGAATAAAGAAGAATGATATCAGGGCTACAATTTAATGTGAATAAAATTTTTAGCAATGCTAATCAAAAAATTTTCTTGCAAAGTTGGATGGATTTAAAGATAAGAAATTGATCCTTTTTAATATTTGAGCAGGTTCCGCATTTCACTCCATCTCAACAATCTCTCTTGTTCTCATCCTCTCCAATTTCTTTCTCTCTTTTCTTTTAAATGAGGACATGAATGGATTAGACATCAAGATCTTCTCAACAGTAGCTTGAGTAGACGAGACACGAGGGCAAGTTATTTGGAGCGAATGGAGAAGAGGACGACTTGCCAGACAGGAGACGATTCAGTTTGGAGACTATGGATAGATAAGCATGGAATGAGAGGGAGAGAGAAAGAGAGGACGAAAAGGTAGAGAAAGGGAGGGGAAAAGAGAGTGCCAGGAGGGAGAGAGAGGGAGAGAGAGAGTGAAGAGAGAGAGAGAGAGAGAGAGAGATTGAAGGGAGAGAGAGAGAGAGAGAGAGAGAGAGAGAGAGAGAGATTGAAGGGAGAGAGAGACTTCTACATAGCTGTTTGCATGCAAGATGGGAGACGGAAAAGAGCAGGTGAAGCGATGACTAAAACTTAACACGGCGACTGTAAACAAAACAGAGAAAACGTGTCTGGAAAAACTTCAGACGAGATAAGGGAATTGCAACAAAAAGCACGGAGAAAATCTTTTCTGAGGCAACGACCACGAAAACAAAGAAGACATGTGAAAGGAGCTCCTTCAGACAGAGACGAGTAGTGAAGGAGAGAGGGAGAGAGGGTGAGAGAGAGAGGGAGTGAGAAGCAGAGAGAGAGGAGAGAGATGGAGAGAGGAAGTGAGAGGAAGAGAGAGAAGGAGAGAGAGGAAGAGAGAGAGAGAGGAAGAGAGAAAAGGAGAGAGATGGAGAGAGGGAGTGAGAAAGACAGATGGAAATAACCCGTAGCCAGACATTATCAGTGCTTCTTCTATCCACAATATTGTGTGCGATAAAATGAATGAAGACCATTGCTGGGAAGAAGTGGATCGTCTGGGGTAAAGAAAATTCGACAGCCCAGAAGATGAGGAAAAGAAAAAAAGTGATTAGAGTGGCAGTGCGGGAGAGGGGAAGAGGGAAATTGTTTGTTGAAGGCAATGTTAAATTCTTTTCTGTCATTCTGCCACCCGCTCTCAATGGCTCACTGCCAGCTAATTATAGGATTTAATAATGAGTTATTTAAGATTCAATAGACAAGAATGGGAAAAAATTTGAGCAATAATGGAAGAGAGCAGACAGTCAATTGAGGACAGACAACGAGATCTCAATCCGTGAGAGACAACAATATCATCAAAGAGAGAAAGTGCATTCTCGGCACTCTCTGCAATGGCTGGCAGACGGGGTCGCTCTGCTCAGACACGAGCACTACAAAAGACAAGTGCCTGCCAATGCTTCATCCCATCTAGCAATATTTGTACTTATTAATTGAAAAGCAATCGAGCCAAATAATGTAATCCTGTAGGAAACTGCCATGTTTATCAACGGCTTCTCAATCATCTCTCATGCTCATTGAATTCTAACAGCACTCCAAGGCAGAAGCCCATTTACATGATAAGCGGAGATAAAGGTCTAGTCTACTGATGAGATGGGAAGGAAGATCACAGAGAAGGGAAAAGTGCAAAGAGGGAGGGAGAGAGATAGAGAGAGAGAGAGAGCGAGAGAAAACGCAAGCTTGGAGTGAGAGCGAGAGCGATTGAGATAAGGCCCATGACGCCAGTTAAGTTTACATCAAAGAGACATCAGACACAAGTGCCGCGGATAAGAATTTAGAGGAGAGAGAGAGACGTTTTTTATTCTTCTCAGTGCTGTAGAAGAAAAGAGGAAGGAGAAGAGATGAAAGAACTTAATGAACGTTCTAACGTCAGAAACAAGAGAAAAGAGGAAAACCATCAAAATGAACCGATCACTTTAGCATGTCTAGCCAAGACTTTGCTGGACAAATACGGAAATATTCAAAGAGACAGCCGGCCGACTGGCCAGAAGACAGAGAGCAGACATGCAGAGTGCAGCTCTTTTCGCCAGACGGGAGAGACGCAGAGCTCGACCAGACAACATTGTGAGAGCCGGCGGAGGCGGGCTGAGGGAAGAACAGACAGACGGTGGGCGAGCGGACTTGGACGGAAAGAAGTTGCTCGCTGCTAGGGATGAAGAGAATGAGAGAGAGAGAGACAGGAAGAGAGAGAGATGAGAGAAAGGGAGAGGGGAAAGAGAGAGGGAGAGACAGCAAGAAAGAGAGATGAAAGGAGAGAAAGGGAGAGGGGAAAGAGAGAGTGAGAGAGAGAGAGACATGAAGAAAGAGAAATGAGAGAAAGGGAGAGGGGAAAGAGAGAGTGAGAGAGGAAACAGCTCAAGTGAGAGCTAGGCTGAAGAGAAAGAACATGCAAGAGAGACAGCAAGAGAGCGCGTAGATTACTGCAGTGACGGAAGCAGTACGGGCCGACATAAAACATGGAACAGCCGCAGCAGTTCTCGTAAGACATCACAGAGTGAGTGAGTGAGTGAGAGAGAGAGAGAGAGAGAGGAGGGAGAAGGAGAGAGAGAGAGATATATAGAGAAAGAAAGAGAGAGAAGCAGAGAAGGGCGAGCAAAACACAAGCAGAGATGAATGAATAAGGGTGGAATCGAGCGAGAGAGAGATTACACCCAGCTGGCAGTAGACTGATGTGTCTGAGCCCATGGAAACGTGAACGGCCGCTCTGCAGTTAGCTGAAGAGAGTTTAGAGTAGTCTGAGTGACAGGAGGGGGGGATAGGAGATATCGAGATAGGAGTTCGCATCAATCGAAAGTGGGAAAGGATAATAGAGAGAGAGAGTGAGAGAGAGAGAGAGAGTGGAGAGTGGAGAGAAAGGAGAAAAAGAGGGGAGAGAGAGTGGCGAGAGACTAAAGAGTGGAGAGAGTGTAGTGAGAGCAGAGTGATCGGAGAGGAGTCTGCATCCGCATTAAGGATCACCCGATAGCGACCACCCCTTTGTTGTTTAATGTGATAGAAGAGCATGGACAACGAACGTGAGGAGCAAGAGCAGAGAGTGGACTCCCCCTGCGCATTCCTTCTGTGCCATCCAAGCCATGCGAGTTCCCTCTCTCTTTCTCTGCCCTCTCTCACATCATTCTACCAAACGTGGAACCCTCGTTTCCATTCGCTCAACAGAGAAGATACACAGATCCCGCGTGGCGGTGCCTGTCCTTTGTTGTGGATCACGACCACTTTCCATTCTTCTGCCTGAAACATCCCTGCAGCCACTGCATCAATGGACCACATATAATAAATTATCTTTTATTGATCTTCCATGATTTAAAGAAGTGAATAGAAGTGCGACAACCGTGAAGAAGGCGACGAAGTGGGAAGAGGGGATTGCGGGGGGGGGGGGGGGTAGAATGCATACACAGGGTAAAAGGACAATTCGTTGGCCAAATACTTAAGACACATACCAAGTAATAAGCAAATAGGGAGTCAAATAGAGTCAAGATGAGATTAAACAGATATTCCAGAGTAAAGATTAATATTAAAACAAGTATTCCAGACGCTATCTAAAGAAAACGGATAGCGTCATTGCATAGCGAGAGCCTGGCAAACTATCTCTACTCTTCATCCAAATGCAACTAAAAACACAAATGTGGCCCTTTTGTGATTGAGGCATGGAAAAAAACCACAAATGGCTTACTTACTGATTCACTGCCATTTTTAATCAATTTTAATTAGAGGGATTCGGTCGTCTTGGCTAATGAAGTGAAGAACGTGAAGATCATGGTTTCTTGAGAGATCACTCTGATTTGCGATCTGCAAGTGCTACTGCGATCTATATCAATCGAAGGAGAGAAATAAAAAGAAGAGAATGGGAAGAAATAGAAAGAAAACAAGAGACATAGAGAGAGAAGCAGAGAAGGAGAGGGGGGAATAAAAACAACCACTTACCTAAGACGATCACTCGACATCTGAACCTGGGGCCTCGTGTTTGGCGAGGAGTTCGTTGCAGATGTCTTTCAGGTCGGCCACCTCTTTCTTCTAAAATTCACTTACTGTCTCTCAAATAGATGCACACAAACTCACAACATATGCTTAGAAACAGAAACTTCGTTAATCTGGAGATGGGATGATTAACTAGCTAATCTATAAAGTCATAAAGACAATCTTCCTCTATGAATGATGTGAAAGTGAAAAACCCTTCGCTCAAGCTGCTCAAAGTACTCTTCGCTTTCGCCTTCCTTCTGACGAAGACGAATCCTCAAAGTGGATGATACCGTAATCTGGTCATCTGGTCAGTCCGTGAGATTAAGCACCCTACACCACAATAAGATACAGCTATCAGCTAAATAAATATGCTGCCAGATGAGAAGAAAATGTGGCCAACCGAAGAGAGTAAGTGTCCTCCTTGTGAGCCTTGGCCTGCATCTCAAGCACCTTGCTAAGCTTCTCAATCTCGTTGTTGGCTCTAAGTCAAAGAACAACATTTGCTCAATTAAGGATAGCCAGCACAATAAAGTGAAGCAACTAAGACAAATATAACATGGAAAGAGAGGAATACAGACGGATAGTTGAGAAAGAAGGAAAGAGAGAGAGGGAAAGAGAGAGAGGAAAGAGAGAGAGACAGAGAGAGAGAGAGGGATGGAAAGAGAGAAAGAGGAGAGGGATGAGAAGGGAGGTGAGAGACGGAAGGAGAGTGAGGAGAAGGATGAAAACGAACTCGTTGAGTTTGCGAGTGGCTCGGGAGCGTGTCTCATCGACCTTCTCGGTGAGTTCTCTGACCTGCTGCTCGAGTTGTTCTGCTCGCTGCAAAACCAGTGCAATCTTTGCAATTCACGGAAATTCCAACATACAGAATTTTTTCAACTGATAATTGATTTGATTTTTAAGTGGTGAAGTAGATAAAAGCAATAGAAATAGAGAAGAATGTGCGCGGGACCTCGCGGGCGCCCCCCATAGCCGTTCTCTGCATCTCGAATGTCCTGTACAAATTCTTGTACTGAGTGGACAGCGTTGAATTCTGCAAAAATAAACTTAAGAGAACCCCCACAAGGCTGCCCTCTCAACAACAAATACATGGTGGCAGCTTTCACATTTAAAAAGTATACTTATTGTTCGGAAACTTGACTCGTAAATAATAATATATGTCAGGACTGAAATGTCAAACCTCAGTCTCGAGTCCCTCCTTCTCGCGCTTCAGACGGTCGATGGTGGCTCTAAAAGGGTAACGACTTGAATAAGACTACCAAGAGGGACTGATATTTGTCAGATTCATCAAGAAAATATTGTTGGATCAGTAATAGGTTACAGTTGTCGGAATAACACTGAATGAATGTTGAAGGGAGGTAAAATACTAGAAGAACGTAACCCCGTCCAGAAGTGCTAGATTAAATTGAAAAAGGAAGAATAACTGACAGATCAACGGAATTCGACGAGTTTCCCTGACGAGGAATGGCAGAGCTCCCTCGCATTCCCTCCATGGAAGAAGTCATGATTCCCCCGTTCATTGCTGCAACCATCGAAGATTACTAATATCATCACTTGCTTTCTTCTTTCCTCTTTTCATTTCCTGTGTCGGGTGCAATGTAATATACCGATAGAATGGCCGAACCTTTCTCAGCCGAGATCTGTTTCAGGGCTTTCTCTAAATCGCTCACAATCGCAGACTGGAACTCGAGATCCGCGCGAAGCTAAAGAATTCAAATTTGACCGTTCACTCGTTCCATGTTCTCTTCTCCAAAGAATCTTTCTCTGACCTGCCGTTCCTTGTGCTCTGATTCCACTTGTTTTCCCACCATCATCTGACCGAGCTAAATAACAGGATCAAATGTATAATTAATACTTTTCTCAATTTCAAAAGAAAAAAAAATTGAAGAAGGCAGCTTCAACTGACCTTGTCTGATTTGGCCATGAACTCCTTCTCCCTGTCGACCACTCCTGGCATCACTTTCCCCTCAACCAGAGTAAGGAACTCAGAGAGTTTGGCATCTTCAGCCACACTCTTCTTCAACTCCTCGAAGATGTTCTTCATGTCCCGTGTCAGATGGCCAGAAACTGTGACTGTCTGCTGGCGGGACCGCGTCTTCCGCTCCTCTCTGCAATTGACTGCTGCTAGAATGAGGGAGTACAGTAACAAGAAGGGAAGGAACCCCTTCTATATCTTAATTACTTCTTCAATCATCCATACAGTACATATTTACAGGTTCAAGGATTCAATTTTCAGCTGCTCATAATGTGAGAAAAAGCTCACATTAACTTAATCCGTTCTTGAGTTGAATATTTAAGATGTAGAAAAGTGGACCTGCGGAGAGCGGCCGCAGGATCGTCGATTGGCTTGGCAACGGAAGCCGCATTCGAAGATGGTACCGGGGCTGTGGGTTGGGTTACGGTAGCAGCAGGCTGAGCTGTGGGCTGGGTTCCTGTAGCAGCAGGCTGAGCTGTGGGCTGGGTTGCGGTAGCAGCAGGCTGAGCTGTCTTTCCTGGCGGAATCAGGGGAATCGGAGAGAGTGACATGGCAGACTGGGAGACGGTGGTCATCGAGGAAGAGGACGCAGAGGCATTCAACTCTGGCAATATCAAAACCATTATCTCTAACAAATCGCAGCGTGTACAAACGAAACTGAACTTAAAATGTCCATGTTTCAGAAGAAAACTGACGTGATTCGGAAAAGATTTCAGGAAGGGGCATCGAGGATTTCGGACGTGGAATTGTCTTCGAGTCCACCCTGTAAATAACAACTTTCAACTTAACAGACGGAAAAGAACTTCTAGGAAAGCCAAGAAAACCAACCAAGTGGAAGCACAAGCACTATGACGATCCCTTCTTTTAACAAAGGTCAAATCAATAAGCAACCATGAGACTTTAGAAAGTAGACACCAGATGAAATACAAGCCGTAATCAGTAAAGAAATGATTCTCAACGGATACACAACTGAAGTTTGTCTCGAGGATGTACAGAATGAATCAAGAGTGCAAAGGGATTTGGATAGCAGGCAGAAGAAGAGCGTTGAACAAAGAGCTCAGTTCCATAAGATATCCTGCTGCAGCAAAATTGTTAATTAAAAAATGATGCATTCCTATTATTAATTACAATTTAATAAACTATATTTTTACTATGCACGAACTCACTGAGACTATTATTCGTAGTAAGAGTGGCAGGAACGAAATGAGAAATCTGTTTGAACGAAGAAACGAAAGGAGTTGCATGAACAGGAGCGTCGCACACTCACCAGTGACTGATGACCACTCCTTCTGCTCTCTCCCTCCCTTTCTCTGCTCTCTCCCTCGCTCTCTCTCTCTCTCTCTGCCCTCTCTTCCTCTGCCCCCATTCACTTTATTTCATACGTTTCTTAATTAGACGCTTCGACCTTCTCTCAAACTCGATGTGTCTCTTTCCCTCTCTTTCACTGATTTCTCGTCCCTCTCTTCCATATTCCTTGACTGATCTACTCCACAACAACTAATCTACCAATATTAGTTCTTCTCCTTCCATCAAATTTACTATAGCCAGATCGTCTCCTCCAGCCAAATGTGCTGCTCAAACATAACAAGACAAGGCAGAATCTCCAATATAAGCCAGTCTATGAGCGCTGACGAAAAGTTAACAAAAGGCTCAGCGAAGGATGCGGGAAGCATTAGTCAATGCCATGTCACACGCGAGTGCCTCAGACTATAAGGAGAGGGAGGAAACAGGACCAAGGGTATCTTTCTCTCCCCCCCCCCCAACTCTCTCTCTCTCCCCTCCTCTATTCACGCACTAACACGAGACAACTTTGAATTGAAGATAATTTCACTCTCAAGGGGTCTCTTCAACCGCCTGGTGGTGACTTCGGCGTTGCCTTCATGAATGTCAACACGCCATCTGAGGAGAGCCAAGCAGCAACACGAACAAAGAAATTCGAGCGAGGGAGTGGGGAAAGCAGTGTGAGAGGGAGAAAGAAACAATACAGAAAGAGAGAGGAGAGAGAGAGAGAGAGAGAGAGAGAGAGAGAGAGAGAGAGAAAGATTGCGAAATCGAGAAGGAATCGGCACTAAGTTCCAAACCGCGGGGAGACTTGAACAGGAAAGCATGGAACGGATACTAATGAACGATTGGTTACATGACTAGTTGTATCAGTCAATCACTCCAGGTATGAGCAATGAAGGGAAGTAGATCAGCCTGCTCTGTATGGCCAGACAAAAGGACTAACTTGAAAGTGTTGGGATCAAACTCCCGCCTCGGTTCATTCTCTTCTGCCATTCTGCCGGTTCCGTCCACTGCTCCACTCACATTGCAACTACAAGAACGACGCAACCAATCTTCTGCTGAGTCTTGGCCAGAACAGTCGCGGACTCTCGCTTACAATTCAATTCAGTCAACCACACAACTATCCAACTAGCGAACACGCAACAGAATAAGACTCTAGCCACGCTTTCAATCTCTTAGTAGCACTCCAAAAATACGAAGAATGGAATGGGTGGAGAAATCGACTGAGGGAGCATCTAGAACCAGGCAGAGCGCATTCTTCACGGACGTCGATAGAACGAACGACGAAGACTGGCCAATGAACCTGGTGAACAATTTCAGCTGATTGTGAGTGCACAGAAAGAAAGAGGAGATAGAAGGGGAAGAGAGTGAGGGAGGAAAT
This sequence comes from Allodiplogaster sudhausi, assembly GCA_945643635.1. Classification (NCBI taxonomy): domain Eukaryota; kingdom Metazoa; phylum Nematoda; class Chromadorea; order Rhabditida; family Diplogasteridae; genus Allodiplogaster; species Allodiplogaster sudhausi. The sequence goes on along the minus strand of CALZFC010000262.1, from coordinate 2,470,639 downwards.
GAGAAAGAGTGAGGGAGGCAGAGAGAGAGAGCGGGAGAGAGGGAGAGAGAAAAGAAAGACATGGCCATATGAACAGCTGGAGACCGTCTATGGAGACTGAGGAATGAAAAGAGGAAGACGAAAGTATTCTCGGAAAGCATAGAAAAAAACGACAGAAACTCGCCCCAAGATAATGCAGAGTTAGGGAGGATCTTGCAGGAGAAACGGGGGAACAGAAGAATGCGATGGTCGAGAGTCTCACACTCTGTAGTTGAAGGCTGACTTGACGGGCGAGGCCAGCGTGCTTCTTCAATTCCATCTCTGCTTCTCTAACACTCTCTTCTCTCTCCACTCGCTCCGCTTTTTTCTAGATCGCAAAGCCAGTCATCAGGCGTTCTCCTGCTCGCCAGCCCTCATCGATCTTCCATTTCAGGCAGCTACTAGCACGTGGACAAAGAAAGCTTCAATGGTTATGGAACAGAAGAAGAAAGAGAGAGAGAGAGAGAGGAAGAAATAAAAGAAAGAAAGAAAGAGAGAGAGAGAGAGAGAGAGAGAGAGAGAGAGAGAGAGAAAATGAGAGAAGTAAGGTACATAATTCTGATACTTTCTAAACGAATGATATGAAAATTTAATTTATCGCTATCCAGCTAATTATAATAAGCGGATATAGAGAAGGGGTAGAGTGCAGGAGACAGTCAATCAACGGATCATAAGCATGCTGAAGGAGACAACGCAGATAACTCCTTTCAAAACAAGAACTAACTCCTTAGGACGTCGATCGGGAGTTTGGAAATTCTTGGCTCGCTCATCCTCCGCTGAACGCACTGCAACAACTCGCAATTACTCTCAAGGCAAAGGAGTAAAAGTATTTGCATTCTTGCCTAAACATACTTACCTCCTACAATCGAACCAGGAAACATAGAGAATAAGGGGAGGAAGAGGGGGCTCTCTGCCACTGACTATTCTCTACCCTTCTGTCTTCCTATTCATTGGCAAAGAAACGGGACGCAGAAAGTAGGACGCTCCCCGAATGAAAATGCATTCCAACAAATGCATTTCTAATTATCCATGATGAAGACACTACTCTTTCTGGAGGAAATATCTACATTCTTGAATCCAATACCTCAAGCAGCTTTTCATTTTCTGATGTTAACCTTGAGGAAATATTCCATTGCTAATATAAAATAATTTCGAAAGAAATATCTAAATTGGACTTAATATAGACGGAAATAAGGAGTGTTACAAAAGATATTGACCGGTGGGATCAACACGTCGACGCTTGGATTCGTCAACTCCAAACTCTTCTCTGACGCTTTCCCCAGTCTCATCCACCGAGGAGTCCTCGCACTGCGTCACCGGCTGAGAACAACACTAGTAATACAAGGTTCGTTGTATCTTTCATCCAATACTTCTCTACTTTTCCATCATTAACTCTGCTTCAGTATTCCTGACCAGAATAGAAGGGGAAAGAAAATGTAGAATACAAAGCGGGCCTTATCGCCGGATCCCGTAACCTTGCTCGCCTTGGAGCCCAGTTCTGCACGAGGAGATGGGATGTCAACGAAGCCGTCCGAGTTTGTGTCTCCTAAACAATTAACAAACACTAATTATTGAAATCAAGAGTTTTAATCGTCTACCCCAGTTCAAATACAACTTCTCTAAAATGTGTGTCGTAATGGCTGAACAAGTGGGATGGCTATCGCAGACCTGCCGACTCCACTCCGACAACTGGTGGGAAGAGGAGATGAAAGGCCGAAATCACCGCTGGGTATGAGTAGAAGGGATAAGTGGCACGAGACAGAGAGAGACACAGAGAGAGACAGAGAGAAGAAGAAAAAGAGAGATGGGCCGGACAACGGAGCTGAGATAAACTAAGAGCACCGGCCATATCATATCTACGAGCTGACCTGGTTATAGCAAACGAGCGAATGAATGAATGAACCTGCTACGCTGCTCAAGAGACGGCCCAGGAAGAAGGAGAGAATGGCTTCCACCAAACTTGAAATGATTTCATGGATGGCCTGGCCATACAGCGTCATTTCACGCAGACAACAAAGCTACTGATCACTTCCAGAAATTCACGGGAAAGTGATAACGAGCAAGGCATTTACATCGAGAAATAACAGCCGAAAGGGGGGGGGGGATGAAAGTACAGCTTTCTATTCTCTCGCGCAAAAGAAGAGCAAAGATGGAAACGAACGTGTCTCGACGTCGCTGGCAGTCAACTCCTCCATTGCATCCACGAATCTCTCGGAATCTCCTCCCTGAGAAGAACTCATCGAGGAGCGACGACGGAAGTTCCTAACAAACCAACGAAACATTTCGTTCCCCTTACGAATGTGGACTCTTTTCTTTTCATCTCCATGATTGCTCCCCTCCCTCGCTTCCACGGAGGAGTGACTGTTTTGATCTACTCCCCTCCCTGTCTAGAGTATCTTTGGATTTCACTGAGAACTTGCAATGCAACGGCAGAATAAGCGAACCGCCAACGAATATAAATAATCAAGATGGCATGTAGAACCATAAGCATCGAGCTCCACAACAACAATAAATTATACTACTTTATTATACTATATACTGCCCTCGAAGCAATTCATATTCTCCGTGTCCTGTTTAAAATACCAGCCGACATTTCAGCATGCTAAAACCGTATTCAACGAATACAATCAAAGATGGCACGGAGTTTAGAGCAAGCTATCAAATACAGGATTCTGTGCACACATACCAGAGAGCCGAGGGTACGGAAGGAATGAAAAAGGACAAGCTTATGCTTAGGAGCACCTTTAAATCTATTTAATATTGTCCAGATAAAATATAATTGAAAGGGATTGGGAGCTCTCGACCAGGTTGTGATGAGAAGAGATTCCTATAGATTGTTCTTGATGCTGCGGACAGTCTCGTCTATCGCCTTCGCGACATACTCCACATTCTTCGTGTTTAGACCGCAGATGTTGATTCGGCCATCTCGCAGGAGAAAGACCTGCGAAGGGAAGACTGTAACTACTAATTCATCAATGGCATCCAACCGAGAAACCTCAGATAATCATTTGAACATTAAAAAAAAATATCATTAGCCAACCAGAGAAAGAACAATTTGTACCTTATGCCGCGCAATGAGATGATCCACTTGTTCGGCTATAAAGTGAAATAGATTACAAGTTCAGTGGATAAACACCATAACAGAGTAAAAAGAGGACGAAGAAACGAACGAGTGAGTCCGGTGAATGAGAACATTCCAATTTGCTGTGTGATGTGATTCCAGGAGCCGGGCGTTCCGAGGTTCTCGAGATGGCCACGGAGGGCAGCGCGCATCGACTTGATTCGAGATGACATCGTCTGAGATGTTCATGGGATAGCTATAGTCTTTCTTCCTGAGACTCCATCATTACATGGAAAGACAAAGGAAGAGCTAGCCTTGATGGACTCGTCCCACTGGACGCGCAACTCCGGAGTGGTCAGAACCTTGTGCACGATTCGTGCGCCGTGTGCCGGTGGATTTGACCAATTGGCTCGAATCACCTGATTTTAAAAGAGAGAACACCCAAAGGCGTGCTGATCCGCTTAGTAGGTGTAAGACGAAATTTTTTTTAAATAAGCACTCATGGCCACAGATGTTAGAATTAGTCAGTAGAATTAGTCACAACGGATTCAACTACGGAACAAGTAACAAACCAGTGACATCTGCGACTTAATTCCAGCCAGAGTGGCCGGGTCCTTCACAACGATAGCGAGGTTACCGACGCGTTCATCTGACATAATTAAGACGTAAAAGATATCAAAACCGCAGCAAACACACACTATTATAGGAATAATTAGAACTAACTGTACAGGCCGAAGTTCTTGGCGAAAGACTGCGAGATGACCATCTCCAGCCCAAGATCCACGAAGTATCTTCAACGACAAACCAATATGAAAGAATATGCGTTGCTTTCCTGACCGAATGGCCCAAGAATCCGCATCGACATCTCCAGAAGCAAAGCCTTGGTATGCGGTGTCGAAGAAAGTGAAAAGGTTTCGCTTCTGAATTCGAATAATATTTTCTTTCAGAAACGATAAAAGAACACTCTTCTTCTTTGGCGAACCTTAACAACTTCTGCGATCTGCTTCCATTGTTCTTGAGTGGGATCCATGCCAGTTGGGTTGTGGGCACAACCATGAAGAATCACCAACGACCTTCAATAACAAACTGTCCTTGCAGTATAGTTAGTTTCTTCACGAAACCCATCACGATCACACAACGATAATTAAAAATCAAGCTCGTTCCCATGAAATTTTGGCATTGGAATAGTTAGGTGGGTATCATGTTTTCATTTTTTCTAAATATCTTAATTAGGTAAACAACCATGAAAACCAAACTTATAAAACCTGCCTCAGGGGGGTTATGCTTTCTACACGGCTAGTTCAAGCCTGTTGAGCTTATAAGACATCACTGGCCTCGAACCGGGGACCCTACGCACAACGCGTCTGTGATGTAACCACTAGGCCGCATGCGGTTACTGTCGATGCACGACAACGTATTCACTATGAACTAAAACCAACTTTTCAGGAGCAGCTTCTAGGTCAGCAAGAAGTTGCTGAATATCAACACGGCGATTCGCAGAATCCCAGTATTTGTAGTCTCTGACGTCAGTGAAGCCAGCTGTGGTGAAAACCAGCTTGTGGTTGCCCCTTGAAAGAAGAAGAATGTTATTGAAGAGTTGAAAGGAGAAGAACTGACCAAGTGGGATTGGAAATGTATGCCGTGTTCAGCTTGGCCAGCCGACTCATGAACTCTGCGCCAGCTCGAAGTGCGCCCGTTCCGGAAAGACACTGCACGCCTATCGCCTGCCAAAGCATTTCTTCTGCTTTAAACTAACTAGCTATTTGAAGGAAAAATCCAGCAAAATTGTGAAACAACTCATGAAACGAGAAAAGAGTTCTGACACGGCCCTCCTTGATGGCTGGGCTGTCCTTGCCGAGGACAAGTTCAACAGCTGCCTGTGTGAATGGTTCGAAGCCAAGTACGGGAAGATACTCGTGGTTCAGCGATTCATCAGCAGCCAGAGCCTTCTCCGTCTCGCGGACCACCGGCAGCACCCAAGGCTTGCCCTCCTCCGTTCGGTAAGCTATTTCATACATGTATTATTAAAGTCCCGAGAACATCACAAGCTGTTAGTTACCTCCAATGGTCAGATTGACCTTCTGTTCGGAAGGATCATCGAGGTACAACTTGTTCATGTGGAAGACCTCGATGGGTGGCGCCACTGGGATTCCATCAAAGAACGACATCACGAAGGGGAGAGATTAAATTTACCTTAAAAAACCAATTCAATTACGTGCAGCTATTAAAGATTTCGAAATCAATGTTAGGCCGTTGATGATCAGCTGGTCACAATGGTTGAATCATTTGAGGAAAACAGAACAGCCAAGAGGAGAGAGTGAATTGTGCAAGAAGAATATAAAAGACTACAGAATACGTTTGCACTTGATAGGAAATCTAAGAGAAATCGCCAGCAAGTTATTTCATGTAGCGGACACGGAACGGATAAGGTCTATAAGAAAGAACAAGGAGGAAACGTGACGAAAAAATGAAACAGGCAAGTCACAACCAGTTAAAGTCGTGCAAAACTTGAAAAGTGAATGTCTCTCGCCGCCTCGACCTCTCGATGCTAGCCTTCTCTCTCCTCAGCCGATGTTCTCTCTCATTCTCAACAACACAGAGGGAGGCACACACAATCGATGATCACGGGATGTTAGAACACGGCGCGCAGGTGTGGTCCCCTTTTCAAAATGCGAAACGTCGGATGGAAGGCGCACTATAAAAATCAACCGTCTTGCGTCTGACCGCTTTTCATGCGTGTTCATGCGTGTTTTTTCTTGCGTGTCCCCTGTTCAGAGCAAAAGTCCCCTGTTCAGAGCAAAAGAGCTGTGTCTGGAACAGCGAGATAGCACACAAAGCGATGAGCGTCCTCGAAGAAGTGCGAAAATAGCGAAATAGCGCTATGCTCGAGGAGAGCAGACATAGTACGGAAGCGAAATAGTGTTGGCAGAGAAAAAAAAATTTTCGCCGAGCCCACGACTTGGCTATTTGCCAAGCATTTTCAACTTGGCTACTTGCCAAGCTACAGTACGAACAAATTCGCGACGGGAGCAAACATAGTTCAAATTCAATTTTTCAACTTGACTACTTGCCAAGCATTTCCAACTTGGCTACTTGCCAAGCTACAGTACGAACAAATTCGCGACGGGAGAAAACATAGTTCAAATTCAATTTTTTTCGAATATCGCCAAACTTGGCCAACATGTTTCTTTTAATGTTATTTTACATAATAGCTACAGTAACCCGTTCAAAAGGGTCAACTTAGGTCCGTTTGGTCAAAGTGCTCCAAAAGCCGCCAAACTTGGCCAGCACGTTTCTTTTAGTGTACATAGCTCAACTTAGAGCCATAGCCTACGCTTAACTTAGTTCATAGCTTAACTTAGCAAAACAGTTTAACTTAGTTCCTCGCTTAACTTAGCTCATAGCTTAACTTAGCAAAACAATTAACTTAGTTACCTAGTTACCTCTATGAGTCAACTGTGGAAGTGTCTTTCCGAACTTTTTAGCATAGGCGACACGGGTGTTCAGCCCATGCATTTTTCCGGACGCACTCGCTATGCAAAGATGGCACCGGTTGACAGCTTACTCCCACTGTCTGCACTCTGACCAAGTGGCAGAGACGTAGAGAGTTGGATTTAAGTCGCGCTCAAACTGGCAACTTGCCATTGCGAGATGTGTTAGAAGTGTCAAAACACGCAAGAAAAAACACGCATGAACACGCATGAAAAGCGGTCAGACGCAAGACGGTTGATTTTTATAGTGCGCCTTCCATCCGACGTTTCGCATTTTGAAAAGGGGACCACACCTGCGCGCCGTGTTCTAACATCCCGTGGGCGAGAGAGTGGAGAGTGGCGAGAAAGCGCGAAAATTTACGAGATTCGTTGTGCCCGCGTAACGCAGACAACAGCAGAAAAGGCAAGAGACGCAGAGGAAGTCGAGAGCGTAGACAGTCGAGAGTGTCACCGAGCCTGCGATTCGCGAGAAAGTAAACACGTCACCGAGCCTGCGAGCGTAGGGAGAGAGGTGCCTCCACGAAACGAAGTAGCGATCACGTCCGATCTGGCATCTTAGGCAACGTCGAGCGGCGACACTTAGGGGTTCAAACACACATGTGGTCAACGTTTTACCAACATGTTTTGCGCGTTTTATTTTACATAAAAAATTTAACTTAGTTGACTGTCAACTGTTAAGAATTTCGTGTTTGCGCCACTGTGACTACAGTACGAAAAAAGTCGCGTCGGGAGTAACTGTAGTTCAAGTGACTACAGTATGACCAAAGTCGCGTCGGGAGTCACAGCAGTTCAAGTGCCTACAGTATGAACAAAGTCGCGTCGGGAGTCACAGCAGTTCAAGTGACTACAGTATGAACAAAGTCGCGTCGGGAGTCACAAAGTTTAGTTTAGTCAACTTAGTTAACTAGTTTTGACACTTCTAACACATCTCGCAATGGCAAGTTGCCAGTTTGAGCACGACTTAAATCCAACTCTCTACGTCTCTGCCACTTGGTCAGAGTGCAGACAGTGGGAGTAAGCTGTCAACCGGTGCCATCTTTGCATAGCAAGTGCGTCCGGAAAAATGCATGGGCTGAACACCCGTGATGATCCTTTGAAACAGAAAAACGGCAACGAAGGGGGAAAGACATGATAAAGGAAGAGTAAAATATGATGGGACGACGGAACAGAAGGGGCGGCGAAGGCACGTGTACGGAATGAGATCATCACTACATTACAGCCCAAAAGTCAAACATGCACTCTTCAACATCGTTTTCATTTTGAGAAATCAACTGAAAGCGAACGAGCAAAAACCAACCAGGCATCACAATGCTCCCTTCGCGCCCTTTGAAAGTACCGCCGGTTGCAATGGAAGCAACGCACGGATTCCAAAAATGAATACGGTAATGCTTCTCCCTCTCTTTCTCTTGTTTTGTCCTTTGCTTTGTTTGAATACTCCTCGGCGTCTCCTGGTTAGACTAGATCCCTCTTACTTTCTATCAAAATCTGTGACTTTTGGATGTGCGGCCCGGTCCGAGCTACCATATTGACCCCAACAAGGTGCCCGTCCACTGGTTGTCTCCAGAGACTATCGCCTCCTCCGTCTACTTAAAGGAACCATGCACTGAACGTTTCTACAGTAGTACAATTGAGCCATTTTGAACGCACGCCCTCAAATATTTGGCCCTTCTGCTGGTTAGAGAGTCTGTCTCTCCCTCCGTCGCTGCCTTTCTGTCTCCCTCTTTCTCGATCCATCTCTAACCCACTCTGTCTGGCTCTCTCTCTCTCTCTCTCTCTCCCTCTCTACTCAGGTATTCTGGGGTAGGAAGTGCTCCACTTTTGGGAGAAGCCTTATGGAGGGATACAGTAGCGCCGGTGTTGCTCTTCGTGCGCAAAGGCGGTACTCTCCCACTTGATGGACTCAAACCCGAGCTCGCCACTCTTCTCAGGGTCAGACAAAAAACTCGAACTTTGCCTTGCTAAGCTGGCATGTTACAGGAGCGAGGATTCACTCAGAAACACGAGCGCCGAGCGAAGATGAAGGGTCCGATCGCAGAGATGGCGAAGATCCACGGCCTCTGCCGGCTCAGCGCCGAATCCATCGCATTCTTCTCTTTTCATTCTTCAATTCGAGGTGAATGGATCACTGTAGACATAGAACAAGAAGCATCAATAGGAGAAGGAGAAGAAGGATGAGACGCCTTCTGAGGCCATTCCATCTCCCTCTCCATCCTTCCTTTAGCCTACCGTTCAACTCCTTTTATATCATTCCAGTTCTCAGCTAATTAACAAACTTGGTTTGTAAACTAGATCTTTTCAGAGAAATAGAAGGCTGTGCATAAACAACATACAACTCCACATCTTGACTGAGCATAGAGATAAGATATTCAGCACGGAGGCCGACGCGCGTTTCCCATGGGCCGTGAATTGATATTAGGGGATTAGTGTTACCGTAGTATTTTTTAGTACACCATTCGCTCTTTGCAATTGTTCTACTCCTTCTCTGCGCCCTCTCGCTACCAACGCTCTCTCTTCCATTGCCGCGTTCTCGTGAGCGCGAGTTTTCGAACGCTTTCCGCGCACTCTCCTCCCAAGCTCATTCCCCGTTTTTCTTAGCTTACTCCGTTCTCACCTTTTTTCTTTTTTTTTTTTGGGTATTTGCGATTCCTCCTAACTCCTTGATATCTCTGTTGTGCAATCTGAAGAGACGCAATGCTGTTATTCTTGATATATAGTTGCCATTCGATTGACTTCAGCATACTCGAGAATTAACCTTAAAAATACTTTTTTGTTTCCTTCATTCTTCGCAACGGTCTGAAACTTCATTGATTAGTGACATAGTGCGGCAGTCCAGACTTTGCACTTCATATTTCTCTGCCATTTGTTCTGAGTCGCCATGCTTCAGTTTGTTGCCGGAATTCCAACTTGAAATATCTCTGTGTGGTATTGTTATCTGTGGTTGCCTAATTTGGCTTTTCATTACCTTACTTTAATTTTACATCTCCCCCTCAAAATATATTTTTGGTTCCCACTTGTTGAATGACTTTTGAGTTACTACCTTGGAGTAACTTGATATGTCCAAAAGACGGAAAAGGAAGGAGAAAAACCTTTATTGTCAAACATATCCTCATCCAAACCTCGTCCACATTATTGCCTGATATTTCAGTTTGAAAGATGTCTTCGACTGCTAAGGTCGCCGTGTTCTTCCCTGAAACCGGGGAGTACACCATCATCCCAAAAAAGTCCATCCAGGTAAAAATACTTAACTTCTATGTCAACATTTGTATATGTATATGTATATTATATATACATTGATCTTGCAGGATTCGGATATCAAGATCGGCAAGAAAATCAAGCTTCAGTACGAGAAGGAGTACGAGGCGCGCATTGTCGGGATTGACAGATCGACGAGGGTTTGCTTTCTTTTTGATGTAATTCCTGGGTTCCAGTAGAGGAGACTTGTATTTCGATTGTTGTATTCTTCAGGTTCTGGATGACATCATTGAGAACGAAGCGCGCAAATCTCGTGGGGATGCAAAGGCTCCTGTGCTCGCTGAGGTTTTTTTTCCACAATTACAGCTACGAGTGTACAATTATTTCTGTTTACCAGATTGTATGAGAAATGCTAGCTTCACGATAAATGAACTCAGTACAAAGATATCGGTTAGAGGCAATAAAACAGTTGCCTGATCCCGGCGGCAACCCGTCCTATTATGGTTGCCCCTGAGTTATTGAAGAGATTTTTTTTCTTCTTTACTTTTCACAAATTCGGGTCTACGAGAGAAAAAAAGGTGGAAATTGTTTTTAGCTACCAGACCCTGCGCTTTGACCCCCCCCCCCCTTTTTTCATTCTCTGGCCGTTAACGCAACTTGGCAACTTTTTTCAAAACAACGTAGTATTTATTGGCCACGAATTAACTTTACAATCCTTTGTTCGGGGAAAAAGCGCGCATTTAATTCAAAGTGACTTTCTTAACTGAAAATACGAAATTGTTATACCGAAAACAGGACACTATCGTTTTTTTTTAAATTAAAGGTCGTCTCGAATCACCGTGGTTTCGGTTTTATGTTATTCTAGAAGCTTTTTGTTGATACATTTTAATAAAACTTTCCCTGATTGCAGCAGTCGACAGAAGACGAGACTGCGAAGGCAGTGGTGGCTAAGCCGGCCAAGCCAGCCACGGCAAAGCGCGGCCGCCCTTCAGCTGCCGCCTCGCGTCCCTCCGCAGCTGGTGTCCCCGCGGCCACTCCCAAGTCGAAGATCGCCGCCACGCCCAAGGCCAATGCCGTCGCAACCCCCGCTGCTCCGCCGTTCGTTTCTCTCTCTCAATTGTTCCTTTCTTTTCAAAAGTCTTATCTTCTATCTTCCTGCGTTGTTAGAATTACGACTAGGATTGTGTTGCTGGTGTTTTGATTGAAGGTTCTTTTCAGGTCGAAGTCTCGTTCGGAGCGAGTGACTCGCCGTCACTCTCAGCTGGAAGGAGACGAGAAAGAAGAGAAGAGTGACGACCAACCACAGAAGAAGCGACCTCGTCAGAATAACATTTTCATTTCTTTTTATTTGATCTCACATAAAACTAGCTAAACAATTCTTACAATAACATCTACTCATATATGTAATTTTTCCTCTTATTTTTAGGACGCGAGTCAGCGGCCGAACCCAAGTCTGCTGGTTGGTATTTATTTTAAATATGTGCATCGCCATGCATCTTTCTCCAATTAAGGAGTGAAGAAGATAAATTTTTTTTAGGAATCAGTCGGCAGCTCAAACGTGCGGAGCATGAACTGGAGGCGGCGAAGATTGGCGTTGAAAAGGTTATTTATTAGAAATGATTTCAAGATATTTTGTAATTTCTTTTATTTGTTCTTTTCGTGAGCTAGCTAAGTTTTATATTTTAATAATTCTTCTTTAAAGATTGAAGCTCGCGTGGCGGGTCTTCGCGAGAAATTGGCGGAGGCAGAGAAGGAAGAAAAGGAGGCAGCTGAGGCAGAGAAGAAGGAGGCTGCAGAGCAGGAAAAGTTGCAGGTTGAGGAGAAGAAGAAGGAAGCCAAGAAGACAGAGAAACCTGCTCAGGTATTTTCTCCCTCTGTGAGCCCTATTGCTTTCTTATGTTCTATTCTTATACTTCCAAGTGGGAATCTTTCTTAGTTGCAGAATGAAGAAATGGAAGTGGATGAAGTGTCAACCAAGTCGCCTGCCAAGACTCCGATTTCATCTCCGGAGAAGAAGACAGTCATCGCACAGGTTGATTCCAGCTAATAACTGAAGACAACTGAATGGTCTTCTTTCTGTACAGGCGGAAGAGATGGAAGTGGAAGTTGTCTCTTCCAAGATTACTGCCAAGTCTCCAGTGAAGAAGGAGTCCAAGACTGAGGTTTCCGCGATCTGATTTTCTTAATATCCTTGGAAAATTTAATTGATGTGCATCCTTTTTCCAATCAACGTTTTTAAAAAGGCAGAAGTTAACTTTGTAATACTGTTTGTTTGTTCTTGCAGACCGTAGAAGTTGAAACCGTGAGTGTTGAGAAGACAACACCTCCCTTGGCCAAGCAGGTGGCTTCGTCTACTAAGACAGCCACTCCGTTGAAGGCCGAGACGGCTTCTGAGTCCACTTCGGTAAGATTTTCAGACAAGATTGATACAATTCTATAACGTAAAAGTCTCTAGTTGTTGTACTTGCAGGTGGTTGTGATCGAGGATGACGAACACGAGACGCTGAATCTTGAGTTGGTTCTTCTAGGTTCTCCATCTATGATTAAAATAACTCGGAAGCATTCATATGTGATTGAGCCATACACTGATATCGATGAAAATGGAATTAAGTGAAATTGAATTTAGCAGGATTCCGGAGAAAGCTGGGGATGATGAAGAGAAAGACGGCGAGAAAGAGGATCATGAGGATCTCGTGATTCTCAACACCAACGGAAACTCCTCTAGCCAGGTTTGGGCCACTTCAGATAGTTGTTTTTGGTTACTGCATGGATATATGGCTTTACAACTGATGAGCATTTATCAGAGGGAATAAAGAGATTTTTTTTAATACGTGAGCACCTGAATGTTGCTTAGGAATCGTCAAAGACTCCAGCGGACCTCTCGGGGCGCCCAACTGTGGAGGCTTAGACCTGCCGCGTCATCAATCACTCCCTTTCTCGCCCAACTGTGGAGGCTTAGACCTGCCGCGTCATCAATCACTCCCTTTCTCGCCCAACTGTGGAGGCTTAGACCTGCCGCGTCATCAATCACTCCCTTTCTCCTAAGCGAACTATTGTCCCTTCATGATGTTTGTCGCTTTGTCTTGTTTTCGCTACCTTGTAGAAGACTCAGATATATTCATTTGTAGCTAGTATAACACTGTCTGCACAGCCCTTGATCATCTCTATTTTTTACGTTTTACATACTATCACATTCATGTTCTGTACGTTCTCATAATTGACCGCTAATTAGCGCTTTTTTACTCTGTATTTCAGATTATCCATCTACACTACCAATTTCTGTGCTATCGAATTCTCTCAAATATTTTTTCCATCTTGTTTTCATTTTTGACTTGTAATTTACGGCGAATTTATTCGTAGTACAGTAGACGAGTTTAAGAGGTGTGTATGATCTTGTCTGTCTCATGTAGTACCTCGTTGTTCAGTCGGTGTTTCGACGTCGCCCCCTCATAGCCTCCATTTCCACTTGCTGTAATCTGATCATCTTAAACCCTTTTAAAGTGTTCATGTAGTATTCTAAGAAGCCCTTGTCCATTACTCTGTCATTTTGAGCAGCATTGAGGAAGTGAAAGATACTCCGATCCATTGTCAAATGTAAATCGCGTTCGAGAATCTGTTTTCTGATCTAATAAATGAAAACGCAAGTGATTTGAAGTCGCAACAATCTGATCGAATTTACAGCTTTATTTGCAGCTCTTGAGATTAAGAAGCTTGAATATGGTTTCGATGGCGTTTCAACTGATGCAACGATGAAGAATGATGGAATGAAGAACTGGCAAATACGAAAGTGCAGATTTCAAAACGGCAAAGTAAGCAATATTTTGATATCCGTGAGTCAATTCACTAGCATAAACAGCGGGAAAACATGAAATAATGGAAGAGGAGTGCAACTAGATGCGAGTGATTCTCCCATCAGAAATCATTGCAATGTTCTCAGCTTGGAGCTGCGAGTACGCAGCCTCCAGTTCTTGCCATGTGAACGAAAGAGTCCCAGACTCCTGTAAAAATTCTTTTAAGTTTTATTTCAATTCAGAAAAATTGGGCACGACTACAATAGTGCTGTACTTAACATTATTGGCTGATGAAAACCAAAAATGTTCAGTACCTTCTGAATGAATTCGGATATTGCAGCTACTTCGACTTGTTCCTCTCCAAGAGCAGCAAAAGCCTTGACCAGATGCTTCTTGAATGCCTTGTACCTGCAACCGCATTGGACTTCATTATCCTTATTTGCGTAAAGCACAACCCAAGATACGGAAAAATGAAAGCAACAAGGTTGAAATTGTCGTTGAACTACCTGTCAACGGAGATCAATGATTCCTCCGCTTCCTGGCGAGGTCGCTTCATGGAAGGGGCAGAAACACTGGAAGAGTTGTCAGCGGGAGTTCCTTCTTCACCATCTGCCACTTCCATGCTCTCCTCCTCGATCTCTCCTCTTCGTCTGCAATGTCCAGCACGAATAGGTCAGCAACGATTTTTTTTTGTCTTTAACAAACCTCCTTGTCCTTCGAGGAGGCTTAGTGACAGGATCAGTCTCTGCATCATCCTTAAATAATAAAAAAGAATCAGTAAAAAGAATCATTAAATAAAGATAAATCCGGTAAAAGAGATTTTGAAACAACGACTCCCAGATTAATTCGGCTGGCTATTGGTGTTAGAGACCATTACAGGAAGATGGAATGCTGGAATCGATGCATGGGGATAGAAAACATTACGAGATGAAATAAGTGATTATTAGTGAGGAAATTATTCTTAATGAAATACCAGAAATATTTAATCAGGATAACCACTTTTGAAACTTGCTCTAATTTCGTAACAATATTTTTTATAAAATGCATAAACGCTACCTTTCTCCTGAATATAGGCTACAACCTTATCATGCCACTTAGTGTTATCTTCTCCATGTATTGTAGAATTGCTTGGTGGCGGGATTACTGGTATAATTCCTTCACTACTTAGCCTTTCAACTCCTTTTTTAAGGGAGAAGTGTCAAAGGATTCCCAGTCCCAACCGTTTGCATGCGCTCTGCTTGTTCTTCAGTCTCCTCCTCTTCTTCTTCATCCGACTTGCCTCCTTCTCCTCTCTTCTTCTTCTTTCTCTCCTCCATCGCAAGTCGCTCCTTCGGCTTTTCTTTGAAACACGCATAGTACAGAAGATTGTAGGCCTTCAAGTAAATCCAGATATTTATGTTAACTCATCCGACTACAACAGTAATGCAAGATGCAAACTTCAGGTTCCTATTACCTTCTCAGCATCGATCTTGTCGACCTTATTGGAGAGCCTGGACTTGGCAATGGCAGTGGAGAGTCGAATGAGTGTCTCCAGTTGACGAGCAGTGACTGGCATGGTCTGCAAGAGAGGGAACGTAGAGCACGAAGGACTCTTCTCGTGTCAGCAACTCAATCACCATAGAACTCTACTCATCCAATAATCCTTTGCCTACGGCAACGATTTCAAATACTTGATGCTATAGTTATTTGTGAGCTTGTTTTTATGTCCATAATGGTTGATTTCCAAAGTCAAGTCTCTACATGCCATTTCCCTTCCGAGTTTACCCTCTCGGTGTCTCCTTGCGAAGTGTCAAAGGATCGAATGTCAGAGTAGCACTCAGCAATGAAGGCAGTGGCCTCCGGAGTGAGAACGGGCTTCATGGCACGCGCGATGTGAATGTACTTTCGGATGAAGGACATGCTCAGGATCGGCTCGCTGCAACTTCATTCTTTCGTGGAGATTCACACATGAGAATGAGAATGATTCTTCTAGAAGAAAGCAGAAAGATGACCCGTCCTCGGCGGCAATCCATCCCCTGTCCTTCTCGTAGATCTCCGTGCTCTTTTCCTCTTCTTCCAGATCAAAGGTACTCATCGTCTCTACTCGAGCACCCATTGGAAGCACCGTTCCTGCAAAGAAGAATTCAGTGGACTAGCTGAAGGAGAGAAGAGGAACGACCTGAGTGAGAAAGCAATAGGATAGTCCACTCTTTCAATAGCAGAGGAATACCAACCATCAGGCTCGCCAGGAGTTCGATAGCGATGCAGCTTGAGAACGTGATCAGCTACGGAACGGTCGCCCACGGGGTCGTGCTGAAACAACATTGACAATTATATCATCTTCTAGCAGAACAATTTAACATGTGATTAATTAAGTGCCCAACCTCATCCAGAAGAACAAAAATGAGATCGAAGCGAGAAAGCAGAGAATCTTGCATGTTGATGTTCTCCATCGGCGACTTGTATGGGTCATACCTTCAGAGAAAAACGTTCGAAATACAGAACATAATCGTATAATGCTTGAGTCATATTAGGTTAGAGTATTCGTAATGTTAGAATGTAAGAACGGGTAAATCCCTCGCCTTCCGTAGACGGGATTGGCTGCAGCAAGCACGGAGCATCTCGCATTGAGTTTGGCATGAATGCCAGCCTTGGCGATCGTGACTCTCCCCTGCTCCATCACTTCGTGGATTGCGGTCCGGTCAATGTCAGACATCTGCAGAGAAGGCTGTCTTTCTCTCATGACCTCTTCTCAGACATGCCTTGTCGAACTCGTCGATGCAGACGATGCCCCTGTCAGCGAGAACCATGGCGCCCGCCTCGAGTCGTCTCTCGCCAGAGTCGGGGTCGGTGGTCACTGCGGCCGTGAGACCCACTCCGGACGAGCCTCGCCCCGTCGTGTTCAGTGCGCGCGGCGCAGTGTGCATCACATAGCTAAAATGACAGAATATCTACTTTCCATTTAGTTCCAGCGATCTTAAATAATGAGAACGAACCGCAGAAGTTGACTTTTCGCAACGGAAGGGTCTCCGATGAGAAGAACGTTGATGTCTCCTCTCAGACGGGAGCCGTTGTCGAGAATCTTCTCATTCCCTCCAAGCAGCAGACAAAGAATCGCTTTCTTCACTTCGGGATGCCCGTAGATGGAAGGAGCGAGGGAGCGGGCAACCAGTTCGAATACCTTCAAGAGAACACATGTTTTCATCATTTCACACTTTTCCTGAACGCATCACTCTAAATCGCATGCTCGCTCGCCGTTGTCTCAGGCAAAAAGACGCTAATACAGGCTGGGAATTTTCGGCTCCTTTAATGAAAGAACAAAGGAGGCATCGGCTGACATTCTTATTCCTGCTCATCTTACGGAACTGCTTAACATCCGCGGGATCGAAGTTTGGCTGGGCTTCTTTGGCCAACAACTGGATGTTGTTCGCGATCATAATCGAGCTGATAATTAATAATTTCAGGACTTGGCAGTAACAATACATCGAAATACAACACTTGATATGGCAATGAGAAATACCGGAATGAACCACTGGAGACGCCGTTCTGTTTGTTGGGCAGAACTCGGTAGAGGCCGACTACTCGGACGCGGTCTCCGGGTTTCACTCGGTCCGCCAGGTCATCGTCAGCAATCACATCCACTGTACGAGGGAGCTGGCCGGCTGGAGCACACTCCGGCAGTTCCTGACGCAGAGATCAAGTAGAGAGAAAGAGAGAGAGAGAGAGAGAGAGAGAGAGAGAGAGAGAACATAGAGATAAGCACAATGAGGAATAGAGAAAAGGAAACAGTCGAGAAAAAAAGTAGCCGTTGAGACTTGGATTGAGAATGTT
This sequence comes from Allodiplogaster sudhausi, assembly GCA_945643635.1. Taxonomy (NCBI): domain Eukaryota; kingdom Metazoa; phylum Nematoda; class Chromadorea; order Rhabditida; family Diplogasteridae; genus Allodiplogaster; species Allodiplogaster sudhausi. The sequence goes on along the minus strand of CALZFC010000262.1, from coordinate 2,453,276 downwards.
TGATGATCCTTATAGACGGAGAGGCCAAACTCCGTTTCGAGAGGGTTCTTATTCTCATCTTCCGTGGGGTAGACGTTGCTGCTAGGGAAGGCCTGATAGGATGTCAGATCCGTGTAAGCCCGTTCCAGTGTCTTCTTCGTGGCAGGACAGAAGTGCACGCTTTTCACTACCTTGGGCCGAACGCCTGAGCCTGAAAACTGGAGTGGTTAGGACAGAAAGAATTGGTGAACGGAAAGGGCTAACACTTGGTGACGATTCCCTCGCAGCAGACCATGTTTCCCAGAAGATGGCTTTTCAGAGTTCGCGGATTTACGTGGCGATCACCGAAGGACCCCTCGAAGCCAACGTGGAAGCTCTTTCCCTTCGCGAAGTCAGAGTCCGCTCTCTGGAGGATCTCATGAGTTGCCCTCTCCAGACACACAATCTCCTCCACAAAGTTCGTTATCAACCTGAAAACAGATTCCACCGTTTGCCATCTTCTACATGAACATTCCTTGCTTGCTCGTGATGTGGACATCTTATATAAGAGAGAAAAGTGCACCTTGGAGCACGTTGAGGCAGGCGCTGCCGAATATCGTTTAGATTAACCAGCAACCGATTATTTCCATCTGAGATCATCTCTTCCACCTTCGCAACGTAAACCTTTGCATCTGCCTGCAATAAGCGATTTCATGCTTGTACACTTAACCTGCTACCGCACTGTTTCTTTTTTGAGTACGTGAATGAAGAAGAAAAATAGAAAACAAGGTGATCCTTGCATCTATTCTCTAAGGTATCTAAGAAAGTAGATCCAGACCAATTTGGCTGAAATAATAAGCCACAAACATTCTGTACATAAAAAATTCAAAACTTGTCAATAACCGAGTCATCGAGGAAGCTGAGATATTCTGCAATAATGGCCTGATTACGGATATCATCTTGTGGGTCCACAAGACCAGGAAGACTCATCTCGTCTGAAGTGACAGGAAAGAGTAATTAAACACTGCCCATAACGGAGCACACCTTTTCAAATGAGCGTAGCTAGCTAGAAATCACATGCAAAAGATGACAATAAATATTTAATATTAAGGTTCAAGGGGGTGAAAAGGGAGGATTGCCAGAAACTGCTAGGAATCTATGCAACGAAACTACATCTGCGAAAACAAGGGTACGTACGTACGTACGTACAAACTAAGGATTCATAATAGAATTCTGGCACCACGGGATCTTTGCGTTATTCTCACATTTCTCCTCTTTTCAAATACAGAACTTCCCGCCAAAATTCTTAAATTATTTTCAAGTTTTAGCGAGTTGCAGCACACATTAACTCTCATTCAAAGGATGTCTTGCACATCAGCCTACAGTACTCCCTTAGCTAACCATTAGATTTCATTTTGAAGGGATTTGAATTGCCATATGAACTTTTGTAAGTTGTTTTTAACAATGTATGCGGTTCTTGTTGATAAAGAAATAAAAGGTACGCATAAAGGAATGTTTCAGAATGGGTATCTCGCGCGATTCGTGGCATAAGCGTCGTGCGACAGGAGGCAAGCGTGTGCCTCCCCACAAGAAGAGAAAGTTCGAGCTCGGTCGCCCGACATCGAACACCAAGGTTTGCTGAATTTTACTCGCTTTTTCTTGATTGCGTTAAATTTAGTTAATTGCTAGACAAGTCCTTGCTGCTCATCGTTGCCTTTGTCTATGTTCACATAATCTGAAATGGTTTAAACCGCCAGTGTAACACTTGGAAATGTTTGAGATTGGCCCCAAGCGCATCCATCTTGTCCGCTGCCGTGGAGGCGCGATCAAGCACCGCGCTCTTCGCCTTGACACTGGCAACTTCTCCTGGGGCTCCGAGGGTATGCATCTTCGCTTAATTTTTTCCGTTTGTCTATACGGCGATTTTTAATGTCTTTTATTGTTTAACAGGATGCGCACGCAAGACTCGTATCGTCGCCACGGTATACAACGCGTCTAACAACGAGCTGGTGCGAACCAACACTCTGGTCAAGGGCACCATCGTCACTATCGATGCTGTACGTTTTTTTGAGTTTGTTGCTATATTTTTTCTTTATCTTGTCAAGTGTGCTATATGTATTTTTTTTAATTAGTCAAAACTACCCTGAGCGTCTGCATGTTTTGTAATTGTTTTACCCAAGCGCTGCGCCTATTGCGATTTAGATTTTGGAGATAGGATATTCCTGTGCGCTACTTTTGTATGGACTTTCTTATTATATTCTACTTCTTTTTATTACACTAAGTTCACCTTGACATTTCATTCTAATGTGTTCGGCTGCTTGATTTTCTTTTTTTTTCTTTACCTATGGGGAATCTTGACCTGCTTCTTGTTGATATGACTAAGATTTTATAGTCCTTCGTGATATTTATTAAGAAACTGAAAGGTCGTTGTTCCATAAACGATACTATTTGCATTTTGCAGATTCCCTTCCGTCAGTGGTACGAGGCTCACTACTCAGCTCCGCTCGCCCGCAAGAAGGGCGCTAAGCTGACTGAGGAGGAAGAGGCCCGCATCAGCAAGACCCGCTCCAAGTCCGCTCAGAAGAAGTACACTCTTCGCCAGAAGACCGGCGAGGTTGAGCAGCACCTCATTGAGCAATTCCAGGGAGGAAAGCTGCTTGGTCAGTTTTGCTTGAATTGCTTACGATAGTGGCATTTATTGTCTATATTATAAGGTGTTACTTTTCTATTCACGTAAATATATTATACTCGAGAAGGATTATTTCCATCTGAGATCATAAGTTGTTGGAATGTCATGATCATGTCTGTTTGTTATTCGATTGAAGATGTTAGTGTATTTCAGCTCGCGTGGCCTCCCGCCCCGGCCAAGTCGGCCGCTGTGATGGCTACATCCTGGAGGGCAAAGAACTCGAGTTCTACCTCCGCAAGATCCGCGCCAAGAAGCAGAAATAAACTGGATTGTTGCTTGGTCGTCCAACTGCCAATCGTTGTTTTCAATTGTTACGGCCTGTTGGATATAAATTGATTTATAAAGATTGTTGTTTTGTACAGCGTAAATATGGTATTTATCCATAAGCATTCAATTGAGTACTATATCTGATATGATAACCATCGAGAAATTTTCGATAGCGGGTTAACAAACGATGGCGAGATACTATAATTGGAAGCATGGATGCCAAAACCGAATGGGAGTCCGAGATCTGTAGTTACTTTGAATTTGGTAGCGAGAATGACGCGCCACGGTAAGAACGCAACTGCGTCCGCATTCTATTCCTATGCGGAGAGGCAGAGAGATGCTAAAGTGAGTGGATGGGGAACTCTCCATGCACGGCTTGGCGCTGATTCTGTCAAGGAATTCGACGCGTGTTCACTGACACTTCAGCCCGTCAAGTATGTTTGGCATTGGAGCGATTTGAATGGAGTTGTTCAAAGGATGTTTTGAAGAGATCCAGTGATAACTCCTGCGGGTCACATCTTTGAACGAGAAGTTGTTTTGGAGTACATTCTGGCAAAGAAGAAGGAGATTGCTAAGCTGACGAAGGCATGGGAAAAGCAGTGTGCAGCTGAGGCAGAGGAACAGAAGAAGGTCAGGTTGTCATGGACTTATTTTTTTTCTTATTCGTGAAGAGAACAATCGCACAAGAAATGACAATAAATATTATCTGCCATGGAGAGCTCTTCTTAAATTCGTCTTTTTGAAGAAGAGAAAACGGAGTGCGCGTGATGAGTGATCGCATTTGATTTTGAGGCACAAGAAGCGAGACATGATCGTGTTGTGAAGAAGTTCAACGCCCTGGAAGGCACCCCTGCTCATCCCGGAGCCAAGGTCGATCTCAGTCAATTCGAAACTCCGCGGAGACAAGATGGTGACATCTTTGCCGCTCCGTCAAATCCTTTGGTTAGATTTCATACCTTTAGTTTCTTCTTGTTTCCATGATAGGGTTGTAAAAGGCGTTTTAGTGCTAATAATATAATAATGATGGAGTTCTATGAAGTCAGGTAAAAAAAGGGTAGTCCGAGGGTCCCCACAAAAGTGGCTGGGTAAGACCTCTGAAGTCCTAAAAAAAAAGGGTGGATAAGCCAAAATGTAAATTTTTTCGTAAAAATAGGATGAGTAGCCCAAAAATTTGAATTTTCGGGTCTCAAAAATTGCGTGGGTAGTCCGGTTCGAACCCCCCTTCCCCCCAGGCGAACTCTCTGTCCCATTCATAATTCTTACAACTTTCTAATTACCGAATTGTCTGGAATTAGTAGCGAGTGTATGCTAACTTTATTCAATGCGTTTGAGTTTTTTGTCGTTAATATAAAGTAAATTTCAGAAACGCCCAGCACCATCAACTTCTGGAGGTTTCTCTAGCGAGCCTGTTGAAAAGGTCCTGATTTCCGCATTATACGTTCCTTCTCCGTTGTCTTTTATTGTTTGGGTTGTGGTGTCGTCCTTGAGAAGATGTCATCTCCATTTAGGTGCGCGCTCATGGTGATGAAGGGGAGCTTTCAAATATGAAAGGAGAACGAAGCAAGCAACTGCCATCCTTCTGGATTCCTGAACTCAATCCAACCGCCTCGAAAACGAAACTTGAGAAGCCTGTTCGTCTTCTCATTTCCAGTACACTAGCTCCTTTTTTTTTAAAATTGGTTCTAAGAATGTATTCAAATGTTAAATAAGTTTTTTTTTGCCCTACCAATCTGCCTGTTTAGACCCAGAAAGTCCTATGCCCGATATCTGGGAAACCGCTGAAGCTCAAGGATTTAATGGACGTCAAATTTACGGAGATGAAAGCAGATGAAACATTCGGCCATCACAGAATCGGCAAGAAAGTGAGCTTATCTTTGCATTGCAGGAGAAAGAGAGGGAAGAGTCACTTTGGCTTGCTTACTTTTACTAATTCAGGTTCGATTTATGTGCCCAGTCACTCACGATGCACTGACGAATACAACGAGATGCGCGTACTTGAAGACATCGTTAGTTTTCTATTCCTTACTTCTTTCTTGAAAATAGGAAGGTCAAGTTTTTGAACTGACGAACGTTTTCAGGCAGAGTGTGGTAACCTACGACGTTGTGGAAAGACTCCTCAAGAATGAGATGACCGATCCCATCAATGGGAAACCGTTGACTAAGGTAGCTTTTCCGACATTATTGCGCATAAATTTTTTTTCAACAAGAAGTGTCTATTAGTTTAGTTTGCATCTCTTTCCAGGAAGACATAATTGAGCTGCAGCGGGGTGGCACTGGTTATGCCTCCACTAATGATGTCAAGGCTAAACTCTACAGACCGCAGCTCGAGCTACAATAACAGCATATATTCGATCCACTTTTCTATCGCCTTTGTTTGCAAGTTGCAGTTGAATTTTCTTTTATAACGTTGTATTCCTCATAAATCAGTAATTTATACTCGACACCGGGTCGTCCCTTGATTGTCATTGTTTTAGATATGAATAACAAATGTATATAATCCGATAAATAACGTCTTGCACACCTTGTTGTGTTCTAAGGCTAGGCGTTAGTGGCGCCATGGGTATTTGTTTATACGCAAAATGGTGATTGATCATTCATGTATATGAGGAGATAGCAATGGAAGTCGATTCGTTCAAGCGGCCAGCCTTGCCAGTGGCCATTCCTGGAGGTTGGTGTCACTGTATTCTTTATCTTGTGGTTTGGACTGTTTTGGAAGGAGGAGGAGTTGAGGTAAGCGAGGACGCTTTGACAGCGGTGCGGTGGTTGCTGTTGATTATGGCTCTAACGAGCAGAGGACATCAAATCTTCTGGTTTGAATCACATCTCTGATTTCGATTATATCACATCGCTATAAAAACTTATAGTTCCTTGTTTTCAGTCGCCGATTATGCTGTTGAATGGCCACGAAGGAGAGATTTACACGGCTTGCTTCTCTCCGGATGGAACTTGCTTCGCTTCGGCTGGATTTGATCAGAAGGTGGGGGTTATGTGGCTTCTTCGTTCCCTCAGCAAAACACGGCAGTGAGAGAAGAGGAGTACATTCACTACCTCTGTGCTTCGTAGGTTTTCCTCTGGAACGTGTACGGCGAATGCGACAACTTCTCCGTGCTCCGTGGCCACACTGGCGCTGTGATGGATCTGCATTTCAGTACTGGATCAGAGTTAGTGGCTCTTTCTTTAGATTCGAGAGAAGTCAATGTTTTGTGTCTGCTCTTATACACTTGTCTTTTTCAGTTTTCTGTACACATGCGCGACTGACAAGACTTTGCGAGTGTGGGACATGGAAACTGGCGCGTGTCTGCGCAAGTTCAAGGTTGGGAAGCGGGCGGATGGGGGAAGGAAGAGTTGACTGAGTTGTGTTGCAGGGCCACGATGACATTGTGAACGCGTGCCACCCCGCGAGAAGAGGACCACAACTCGTGTGCACTGCAGGAGATGATGCCACTGCCAGGGTTTGTTTCTTTTCCTTCTCTTCGTATTCACTGCGTATCTTCCCTCATTTCAGATCTTCGATGTCCGTCGAAAAGACGCAGTGAAGACATTGAAATGCGACGGCTTCCAGCAGACGGCCATCTCCTTCTCGGATACGGCAGAACAACTCATGACGGGGGGCATTGACAACGACATCCGGGTATTGCATGGATATTCTTCGCGTATAATGAGATGAGTTCTCCTTGAGATATGGGATCTGCGGAGGGATGAAGTGGCAGTTGTGATGCGCGGCCACACCGACACTGTCACTTCCATGGCACTCAGCCCAGATGGAACTCATCTTCTTTCTAATTCCATGGACTGCACGGGTCAGCCACTTTACATTCTTTTTTTTCACCACTTTAGAAGATTGATCATATCTTGGATATTAATAAGATCACCAAGAAATACTTGAGCGTTAAACTGTACAGCAGAAATTTGGAGAGGGGTATCACTAAGCAAGATTTGGTATACGTTTTTTTCACTGACTGTTGCCACAACATTATTGCGCTTTTTTGGCTGGGAATTTAAGAGGGATAGTTTGTATTTAGGCTTTTCGCTTCTTTTGTTATTTCTGTGTAATGAAGCCAAACTCTGATTGTTTTTGCAGCAAAGATCTGGGATGTTCGTCCGTATGCTCCTGTGGAGAGATGCACAAAGACACTCCTCGGACATCAACACAACTTCGAGAAGGCAAGGAATCCATGGGGTGTCTTTATCTTGTAATTGAATGAGCTGTGCAGAACCTGCTGAAGTGCGCGTGGTCCCCCGACAGCCACCGCGTCACTTCCGGCTCCTCCGACCGATTCGTCTACGTCTGGGACGTCGGCTCACGACGGCTTCTCTACAAACTCCCCGGCCATCAAGGATCCGTCAACGCCGTTGACTTCCATCCCAAGGAGCCCATTCGTTCGTTTATTTCTCTCTTTCTAATTGTTTTCAACTAGTGAAGTGAGGCTTTCTTTATAGAAAGACATAACGAGAATGTGTGAGGGCATAATTAATGATTCTCCTTACAGTACTTTCCGGTGGCAGCGACAAGCGAATCTACCTAGGCGAGCTGGAACCTTAAGTCACGGGCGTCTTGTTTCCTTTTTGATCTCCTGTTTCGTTTCTTGTTTTATCCAACTATTTATGTGTCTTTGGATTTCGTGATGTTGTACATTTGTACGCAAGTTGTTTTGATGAGCAGTGGATGAATAAATGATGACAAAGAAATCTATTGGTCTCTAAGACGAGGGCGGAATAGTTTGTGCGATGTTCAGCGCTCCGATGTTGGTCAGAAAAGGGCAGGAGGACTCTCCAGAGACGAGTTGTTGTTTACACCTATTCTTAAAGGCAGGAACGTAGTTGTTTTGAAGTGAATGTGCAGCCTAGCCGGGCATCAGCGGCGGCCTCTCGGAAGAGTGCTCGTCTCTCTCTCCCGTTGCATATACGAGAACCTCGCATTCGAAGAGCTCTTGCTTAGGACTCATGACATTGATCGGCATGGAGACGTCCTTCTGGTGTGGAGGTTAGAGTGGCTCACCGAACTTGACAACTCTCTCTCATGCTCTGGTCACAATTCCTTTCTTCTTGTTCGTCTTCCACACACATTCCAGTGTATAAATGATTGCTCTACAGAGCCTGCCTTACAGTAACCGGCCTGCCGTTGTGATCGGACGGCATCAGAATCCATGGGTGGAGGCGAATCTGCCACTTCTCGCCAGCCGGGGAGTGGACATTGCACGGAGGCACAGCGGGGGAGGCACTGTCTATCATGATGAAGGTGAGGGGTGTTGTGATAAGAGGACAGATTGAGATGAATAAATGGTAAGAGGGTGAGGAGGATGAAGGGGCGGGGAAAACAACGAAATGGGGCCGGAGTGCCTGAGGTATGCCATTTGTGCTGCATAAGAACGAACAACTGACTCATTAATGTCATCCGCAGGAGGAAAACATCTTCCTGGTTGAAGGGAACATCAATGTCTCATTCCTGACTTCGCAGAAGGACCACTGCCGCAAGCGCAACCTGGAGCATATTGCAGACCACTTGAACCAGCGGTTTCAACTTAATGTTATTTTTTGTCAAGCACTTGATCTCTATTCGCGTTGGTAATTGCAAATGTTAAATGAATAAAGAGAACAGTTACTTCAGGTGGTAGCAACAGCCCGAGATGACTTGGAGTTGTTGCCCGGATCAAGAAAATGTTCAGGGACTGCGGCGAGAATCGCTCGAGACCGAGCCTACCACCATCTCTCCATGCTCGTCTTCGTCGATCTTGCACTACTCTCTGCCACTCTGCGCTCTCCTATCTCAGTTACACTTTCTCTCTCTTACTCTCATTTTCTCTCTTCTTGCTCATCTCACTCTATCTCTCTATCTCTCTCTCACACACTCTCTCAATCAGGCAAGTATCAAGTCTACCTCCACTCCGAGCACGCGTGCCCCTGCTGTTGGCTTCTTGCAAGAAGATGACAAAGAGGCAAACGTTGAGAGTGTCCGGGAGAATCTCATTGACTCATTCGTAGATCGATATGAGGTTAGCATTCAATTATACATTGCAATGCTTTCCATTTATACCATTCATTCCTATACTCGATTCGGAAAGTTGAAAAAGTGGAGTGTTGAGATGTGCGAACGAGAGAGCGTGAACGTGAGTGAGTTCGTAGCAGAGAGGGAAGCGGGAGCAGCCGCACTGGCCGAGTTGCGGAGTTGGGAGTGGATCTTCGGAAGGACTCCTCCTTTTGAAGTCAATCCGGATCAGCCAGCTAAACGACTTTTCGTTGAGAAAGGGAGAATCCAGGAAGTTGGAGTCGCGGTAGGCTCTGAGCTGCTTGGGCGAAAGTTTAGTGAACAGGTGTTAGTAGCGTAACCTTTTTTTATAGCCTAGAATGATTATGTGGTGTATTGATTATTGGTATCTTATGTACCATTTACTTATGAAATTGAAACCAATTTAGGAAGGAATAAATCCGAATAGTCTTGTCCCATCTCCTTACCCAAGTAGATGACAGTCTCACGATACCTGCATTCCGGAAAGATTGACAACTTTATTCATACCCAGATAAAGAAGAATGGGAATGAGGAGAGACAAGCTGGGAGGGCGAGGAATGTAAGGCAAAGCTGGCGAGTGGAGCAGAAAGCACCAAAGGGACAAGTAAGATTCGTAATGTGCATACATTGAGAAGATATGATTCACATAATAACACGAAATTCTTAAGGCATACAGCGAATTGCGTAGCAATGCAAAAACGGGTATCGCGTAAGATATTCAATGACAGACCTGACAATTTCTGGAGGAGGTAATCGATTAATTATGCAAGCGTTAATCATGGACATATGATATAGGTCGGCATTAAAACACAATATAGCACAAAAACAGTCGACAAGTAATAACTTAGCAACATAATCAAAAAGCATTAGAAAATATTACGACGACAGAATTTCGGGAATAGAACCTTTTTTCAAAATCAGGAAATATACAGTATGAATATGATAAACACAAAGACTGGAATCCATTCGCTTCCTCCTTCCTTCTCTAGACGTCAGTCGGACTATTCCGGTTGGGATACTCCGAGTGTTTCTGAGGAATAGAAGACTGGGGCTGTTGGACCTGCTCAGGGGTGGTGATGGGCAGCTTGCGGGGAACTGGGAGCGGAGAGCGGCCTTGGAGGACGGCTTCATCAGCACGCATCGTTGGGTAGCTGAGGAAAGAGGATGAGAGATAGGGATAGAAAGAGGAAGCAAGAAAGAGAGAGAGAGAGAGAGAGAAGTAGAAAGATAGAGAGAGATAAGCGAACAAACCGATCAAACTCTTCGGAACCGCCGGCACTATCGCGGGACCGATTGGGTGTGCTGGAGAACTGCGGCGGCGCAGCGTGACCCTGAACAACTTCGTTCCCTTGAATGTCTCTCATGCCCTCTCCTTTGCATGCTCATTGGAATGACTTGCAAACCTTGGCAGTGGGAGGCGGTCCGTAGTGGTCGGCATAGTTTCTCCGGCTGTATGGCATGAGAGGGAGCGTGTCCTGCACAAGGGTTCATATCAACTGCACTGAATATTTGCTGGAAACCTGATTGGTTTCATGCCTGGAACCAAGAAAAGAGTCCCTGACCCTGTCGCTTCCATTACACTTTCCATTCCCAGAGAATCCGAATGTCTTTTGTGGAGGAGTCGGGGAGGCGGGGATTCGCTCGGAAGAAGAAAAAGAGGACATCGCCTGATCATTTCCACGTTCAACTCATTCCTTACACTCACTTATTTTCAATCTCTTCAAGAAAAAGAAAAACCTCCGAGGTGTAAATCTGAAGCAGTTTGTGCGTCAACTCGTTAGCCACTCGGCCTGAACAGAAGGCAGATGAGAAAAGAGTATCAGAGAAAGAGACAGAGATAGAAAGATAGAGAGAGAGAGAGAGAAGGAGAGAGAGAGAGAGAGAGATCAAACCAACCAACCTCCAACGTGCTCCCTTATGAATCTGAGCAGAAGAACGCCGTCCGGGTGAAGACACTCGTCCACGAAACGCTGACGCTCTAGCGCAGGTATGTGCTTCCGCTAGAAACGGAAATGATCATTCTGCGGGACAAGGAAGAGGAATCAGAGAGGGGGGGGGGGGGAGAAAGAAAGGGAGAAAGAGTGGGAGAGAGACACAAGCCGACCTTGTCCTCGAGATGGGAGAGAACAAAGTGAGTTCGGAGACTGGGAATGGAGAGGTTGATGACGTAGAAGAAGAAGTTGCAGATAGTCACGAAGCCGACCAACATGAGCCAGAAGTGTATGAAGAGATACAATCTGCAAGGCAATTCAGGAAATTGACTTAAAAAAACATAACCTGGTTAATTAAACAGCGCAAAATAAATGTAATTATGACTATGAGACATTCTCTCTGAAGGGAGGCTGACTTCTCGTTGATCATGTTCATCATGATGACGCACTGCACGGTGTGGCGGTGGTTCTGGCCGAGCACGCGGACCGTGAAGTCGCAGAGAATGACACGGGGGAAGATCGTCGACTCCGTCCACTCGCGGCCGTGGACGATATCCATCGCCGTCTCAATTTAGGAGGGCGGCACTCATTTCCAAGCCGTGATATCAATAGAGAAAAGAAGCCATGAGAATCCTCTCTCACCTGCATTGCCCACTCAAAGTAGTGGCCGCCCAGGAACTTGTTCAGAACAATCAACTGGCCAAGCGCGTTCACTACGAAAAGCGCCTTCATTGTGAGGTAGAGGATCGTCGCGTTCATCCCAGAACGAGCTACTTGGCCACGGCGCTTCTGGAGAGAGAGAGAGAGAGAGAGAGAGAGAGAGAGAGTGAGCGAGAGGGAGAAAGAGAGAGTGCGCGGGAGGGAGGAGAAAACGGGGGGGGGGGAAAGAGAGATAACGAGAGGAAGAGAAGGAGAGAGGGAGAGAGAGAGAAAAATGAGATAGGGAGAAACAGGAGAAGAGGGGGAGGGAGAAAGGGAAAGAGAGTGCAAGAGGGGGAGTGAGTAAGCGAAAGAGATAGAGAGAGAGAGGAAAAAGAAAGAGAGAGAAAAGGAGAGGGAGAGACAGAAAGGGAGAAGGAGAGGGGGACAGCGAAAGAGGGGGACAGAGAGATAGAGAGAAGAGAAGAGAAAGAGATCATAAAGGGTGGGAGAGAGATAACGAGAGAAAGGTAAAAAGAGAGAGAGAGAGAGAGAGAGAGAGAGAGAGAGAGAAGAAAGAGAGGAAGAGAGAAATAAAGAGAGAGAAAGAGAGGGGGGAAGAGAGAGAGAGAGAGAGAGAGAGAGAGAGAGAGAGAGAACGACAGAGCGAGAGAGAGAGAGAACGACAGAGCGAGAGAGAGAGAGGGAGAGAGAGAGATACTGAGAGCGCAGAGAGAGAGAGAGAGAGAGAGAGAACGACAGAGCGAGAGAGAGAACGAAACAGAGGAGAAATAGAGAGATATAGAAGAGAGAGCGAGATATGAAATACTGACAAAGTACTTGTTGCAGTCGAATTGGCCGACCCCCTCCATGAAGTGCTCAGCGAGTGCCTTGATCTCCCGTTCTCTCTCCACTCCGATGAGACCCTTGCACTTGGAGGCCTCCTCCAGGAAACAGCGAGGATTTATAGCTCAAGAAGAATGACTCTGACGGGAGAGGAAAGACAGCGTTGGAAATACCCAAAAAGAGAACACTAAAGAATAACACAGCTAAAATGGAACCTGTTTGCTTGTGGAAAATGTTCCAGAACCAGTTGGGAAGGTAGAAGCAGACAGCTTGGAGAGTGAGGACAATCGGCACCCAACGGTAGTAGGAGAGGTGATCACCACGGTGGTGACTACAGGCGAATATAATACGGAGAACCAAAACGAATCGAAGCAGGGATAAACTAACTCCTGAATATCCTCCTCGAATGGAACGTGGTACGAGTTTGAGATGAAGCAGTAGTCTTCCGCGTATTTCTCCCAGCCGCCTGAAATGTATTTCGTTAAAAAAGTTAGTTCAAACTATTTGGAACGAGGGCTTAATAACAATAACATCTGCGGACCTTTGAACTCATTCGGGACCCAGCACTGAATGGGGGATCCGAAGTATTGCTTAGCCGAAATGGCAAAAGCAAAGCTTGCCAGGAGAACGGAACTCAGGTAGTAGTTCAGCCAGTCAACCGAATCTGCTACCTGCAAAATAGATCGATGAGATAAAGAACGAAAACGCAAATAGAGAGATCAGGAGACTTAATTAATCGGAAAAGGCAACTTACAATCTGGACTTTGATGACTCTTTCTATGTAGTTGCTCAGGAACGGTATCCCAAGCATGGCTCGCACTAAAAACAAAAGCTTCAGGGAGGCATGGATTACGCCATATATCATTACGTGACATGTCACGGATATCTACGGCAGACAAAAGAAGAGAGACGTTCGTGGACGAAGGGGAAGAAATGAGTGGGTGGATGGAAATCGTCTAGCATTGGGAATGAAGGGGAGAAAAAAAACAACGGAGAAGATAAAGAGAGTAGAGGTTAGAGTAAGAAAGATAATGACAAGGTCCGTCTGGGAGTGGGAAATGGCAAAGAGGAAATCTGATCAGAAGCATCAACGGTCGTTCCTGCTACACTTTACAGACAATTGTTTCCCAAAAGCGTTTTAATATGAAAGGAACTCGCAGGGAGATTCTTAGAAGGCCATTTTTCACGCAACACCCACCATGTAGATCTAAATTCGTTTTGTATGGTTTAACCAGCATCGTCATTTCTTTAAGCTGCCCATTGGGAAAAAATATGAAAAACAGTTCCACTCGATAGAAAGAAAAGAAGACCGAAGCACTCGAATACAGAGCAACGGAAGTTGTTTAAAATCAACCAGAAAGCAATCAAGAAGATTCTCTGATGACTGATCCCAGTGTTTGATATAACTCAATCAGTAACTGACATCTGACATGAAAACGCAGAGAACAAGGGCACTTATGCAGAAAGCCATTGAAAAAGACTGACAAGAAGAGATGACGAGGAAAAAAAAAACAGAAAATGAAAGAAGAATCAAGTCTCCAAGACGCATGTCATTAATATTCTAGAAGACATTTCAAGAACGTGTTAGGGAAAGAGACGAAGACCGAATTAATGTCAAAATCTGAGATTGATACAGCCTCTTCCTCCATAATGGGAGGTTGTGGCCGGGAAGGTTACGCCATCGACCAGAGAGTTAACAGCTTGAAAGTGCTCAAAAAATTGAAGATCAAGCATTCATATCTTGCATCAACGTAAGCCATTGAACACTTTCTAAGAGTGCAGTGGCCTGTGCAGAATGGTCAGAGGTGAGGGAAGCGGCAAGAGAAAAAGAGTAAAGCGAGAGTGAATACAGAAAGAAGAGATGCAGACAAAAGGACGGCGATAGGTCAGCGGGTTGAACGTGACCATTGGCAGTTGTGGTCTCGAAAGACGCGAGCAGGACTGTACTAGGTCAAACAACATGGGCTGCCATATCAAGAGAGCGAGAAAGAGGGAGGAGATATGGAGGGAAGTTACTACCATTGGAAGAGAGCGATCAAAGCACTGCCACGGATACCACCACCTCATCAAACAGGGAACCTTTGTGAATCACGTAATAGTTTATATTCAGGTAATTTCATAATGAAAACGAAAAACTTGCAATGCAATGGCAATTAATGAGGAAAAGCCCCTAACCGACATCAGAATAAATCTTTCTTTAAAAGATCAACCAAAAGAATTGCAAAACGATTGGCAATGCGCCAATTAAAACCACAATGATAAAATTTTGAAGTCTACTCTCAGAATAAAATTGTCCGAAATTTATTGAATTACGGCATCAATTTTTGCCACCTTTCTTCCTCCCACTTTTTTCTTTATTGTTTGTTATTAGCGTTGGGGAATGCCATTTTATGCGGTTATGCGTGACGTTCAAGGTTTGAATTGGTGTTCTTGTTCTTTATTTCTCGATGCCTCATACAGATACAGAGAGATATCACACGAGAAAAATGTTAATGCTTGGAGACATCGTTGTCCGCAATTGCTAATTTTACATAGCATGAGGTGAAGAAATAGTAATGATGAGTTGGGAGTGGAGAGGATGATTGAGTGAGTGGTGCGGCCTAGCTGCGGTTGACATGGTACTCCTCGTACTGCGGCACGTGGTGCTCGTTATGGTGGTGCTGAAAGGGTAAGCTACCAAGTTGGCAAGCTGCCAAAGAGGGATGAAGAGAATGAGATCGTACATCATGGTGCTGCGGGTGGCTGTAGTGATCGTCGTATTTGCTGCCATACTTGCCGTATCCCTGGAATGAAGATTCTACTTGAAAAAGAGAAAGAGATCTACAGGAGACGGGAGAGTTTCAACTAAGGGGTGGCTGGATAAATAATTATGTTCGTGCCCGATCGTAGTAATCTCCTGCGTTGTGATCATGGCCGCCTTCCTTGCCCGAGTAGTAGCCAGCTTCTGCTTGCTGCAATAGTTAGAGAGAGGGATAGAGAGAGAGTAAGAGAGTAGAGGAATCGAAAGGGACAGAGAGAGAGAGTAAGAGAGTAGAGGAATCGAAAGGGACAGAGAGAGAGAGTAAGAGAGTAGAGGAAGCGAAAGGGACAGAGAGAGAAGGGTGATTCTTCCTACGTCTCCCTCCTTGTGTCCGCCATGCTTATGACCACCATCTTCGTAGCCGCTGCCTGAAAGCAGAGCCGTGTTAATGCCCAGTCTTCTCTTCCTTTCCTACCGTAGTATGCCTGGCCGTCGTGGTGAGCTCCTCCCTTCACGTGGTGCTTGCCGTTTTCGTGATGGCCCGCGTTGTCATATCTGGGAGTAAGTGAATATCATTGCTCTCTCATATGGCTAGAGCGAGAGGGAGGAAGAGGGAACTGCAGCCACTTACTTCTTTCCGTGGTGTTCGTCAGTGTGGAACTGCTCGAGATGGTACTGCGGCTGCACGTAGCGGTAGTCGAAGAAGCCGAAGGTCTTGTGCTTCGAGTCTGACATCCAAGCTTTTACCACTCTTCCAAGTACAGTCCCGCCCAGGATCTTGGTACCAAGGAGGGGTCGGAGGGGTCCAAATGCATCCTCGGTAATAACTACTTTCATAGGAAAGAGAAAAATATTTTAAATGGTACGTTGGTTTGCTTATAGAGAACGGATGTTACTATTAAAAAATCGATAATTTCTAATCACTTGATAAGAAGTTATCAGTTTTCGCTTATAAAAAATTTCATTTCGAATATTTTTACATCTCTGCCCACATCCCCAAATAATAAAATTAGAGATTGTATCATTGATAACGGAAATCGATAAATCAGACCTTATCACGCATGTTCAATAGCTGAGCAGATTCGCCCAACGATTCTGAATCTACTTATGTAATCAGTTTTCAAATAGAGTGCCCGTTAACAATATATTTTTTTATTGTGTGTACTTTCCATGCCTTTCTTCAGGATTCCCCATTGTCTCGTACTTTTTCAAAATTTTGTCCCGGTATGATGCGTCCAAATCTAGGTTGCTGCAGTAGCATTGAACCTCAGAAATTTAGCGCGCTCACTTTTGTCCTCGTTTAATTACCCAAGTTTGAGATAGCGAAATAGCACAGGCAGAGAAAAAAGGATTAGGCCCCGCCCCCTCGGCCTGAAAAGCCTCCCTGTCCTATTCTTTCTGAAGAAAGGCATGGAAAGTACACACAATCAAAAATATATCGTTAACGGGCACTCTATTTGAAAACTGATTACATAACTAGATTCAGAATCGTTGGGCGAATCTGCTCAGCTATTGAACATGCGTGATAAGGTCTGATTTATCGATTTCCGTTATCAATGATACAATCTCTAATTTTATTATTTGGGGATGTGGGTAGAGACAAAATAATGGTACAGAAGAAATTTCATTTAAAAATATTAGAAATGAAATATTTTATAAGCGAAAACTGATAACTTCTTATCAAGTGATAAGAAATTATCGATTTTTTAAACAGTAACATCCGCTCTCTATAAGCAAACTAACGTACCATTTAAAATATTTTACTCTTTCCTAGGAAAGTAGTCATTACCGAGGATGCATTTGGACCCCTCCGACCCCTCCGACCCCTCCTTGGTACCAAGATCCTGGGCGGGACTGTACTTCTTCCTGCCTTCCTATCTCTTCCTCCTGTCTCTCTCTCTCTCTAACCCTTTCCATATCCCTCGTATCCTCCCTTGTTCTTCTGCCCTCCCTCGTTGTGGTATTCATCTCCGTGATGTTTCTGAGCATCGCTGGCATGAGCAGCGTCGTGGTGGGCGTGGTCGTGATGGCCATCGTAGTATCTGATAAGGAAGAGAGAAGTAGAGAGAGGGGAGGGAAGCCTAATCTGTAACTGACTTGCTGATGCTGCCGTGATGGTCCTCGTCGCCTGCCTTGTAGTACTTCCCTCCGTCGTGCTCCCCTTCTTGCCCGTACTGGTGCGCGTCATGTTCCTGGTCGTATCTGGATGGAAGGGATACTGTAACTACCGAGAGTGCCATGAAATGGAGATAGAAGAAATAGAGATACTTTGAGTGACTCTGGGCAGTCACTGCGATGACGAGAGAGAAGGCGGCAGCCACCGCGAGGAGAACGTTCATATCCTGAATACTCTCACTCTTATGAAATATGTAGGAGAAGGCAAAGGGGTAAAAGACAAAGTTCACAATTCATGTTATGAATATTACTAGTAAATGAGCGAAAGAAGAGAAGAGAAGGCAGAAGAGAGGAATGAGACATGGGTGGGCTGCTTGGAGGACCCTCTTATACCTGCCCGGAAGGGGTGCCGTCGTCCGTGTCACTTCTTTCGCCGTACGCATCATTGTCTGTGTGGCAGACGGTCGATGAGAGATCGTGCATTCTCAAGAGACGCAGAGCAGCTCAGACGGAGAAGAAAGAAGGGAAGAATGACTATTCATTCTTATTCAATGGCGGCTGGAAGAGGTCGTCTTCTTTCTGCTCTCTTCTTGCAATGTCAAGATATCCTTCCAGATTGTGCGATCAAGCTTGGTAGAAAAAGATTAGTCAAGGCTTTTCCGATCACCCCTTTTGACGAAGCTCCAAACCCTCATTTTTGTTCATCATTATTCATTTCTTTCGGCCACTTTAAAAACTTGCAAAACCTCAAATTTCCTGTCCATTTTCAGAAGAATATTTCAACGTGATCTCTTGGCGTGAACAGATTCTTAGAATTCAATGCTTGTGCTCTCTTCTACTTAAAAAAAAACCAAGGTATTGCAATTCGAGCAATTTGCGTGAAATGAGCCGTGAATGAAGCTTGAGTCTAATCACCACTCGTTTTCATTCTCTCCCTCTACCACTCCTCTCTCTTTCTCTCTCTCCCTCTCTCTCTCTTTCTCTCACTCTCTTCGCCTTTCTCTCTCCCTCCCTCTCTCTCTTTCTCTCTTTCTCTCTCCCTCCCTCCCTCTCTCTTTCTCTCTCTGCCCGTCTAACTCACTCACCTCTCTCACGTCTTCCCTCTCTTCTCTCATTGTTAGCAATTTCTATGGAGATTACGTTCCCGAAATCTGTCTTCCTTTTGTTCCTTCGTTCTTATAGTTCAAGCCCATTTTGGAGTACGTGTGATGGGCTCCTTCAAATGCCCACTTTTACGTTGAAAAGAAAGGAAGTGAATGGTACCTATTTTCTGTGTAAAACTCAGTAAATGGAATAGAAAGAGAGAGAGAGAGAGAGAGAGAGATAGAGAGAGAGAGAGAGAGAGAAAAGGAGGGACTGGCTGTGAAAGAGCTTAAGAGAAAGGATTCTGAACTCTCTGAGCCTTTTGGGTGGAGTTTGCATGGTGAGGGGAAGCCACACCAGTCCTAAAGAGGAGGGGGGGGGGGGCTAGGACAACAAGCTGCCATCCGTTCCCTAAGCCCTCTTCCTGTCCCGTCAAATAACAGCGAGTTGAGACTGGCCCTACGCGTGAGTCTTATCTCTCTTTCTAATCCAATCAGCCTCCTTTCTATACTTTGTGTTTCCTCTGGGCACAATTTCTTGCCTTGACTTTATCGTATTTTATTTTATATTTAGCATATGATTTAACTTGCTCTCTTTGTACAATTTTAAAGAAGTAAACTCCCTATTGCTGCAATATTTTTTCTTCCTTCAGTGAATATATGTAATTCTGTGCCTCGCTCCATGTGCCTGTCCCTACTTCACATCCGCCATGTAAAAGAGGATCAAGTGAATGCGAGATCCCTGCGAGTTTTTCATATGGAAACTCTTGCACTTTCTTGCTTTGATCCCTGAGATAATCCGGGATGGAGATCTATCCGGACGAGCTTATCAAGGGAGTGGAGCACGTGGCTGGATAGCATAATCTCTTCACACAGATATCCGACGAAGCATCAAGGATCAGTACGGCACTACTCGCATCCACTTTCTCTAGTTTTTTTTTCTCTTTTTTTTTGTCTTTCTCCTTCGAACACAAACTCTCTCTCTCGTGTTAAAAAATATTTATTCGGACTACCCGTTTTATTCACTACATTTCTAAGCCATCAGAAAAAATGGCTCGCTGAACAAAAAGAGGAAATAAACGAGGTGCAACATTTGCGTACAACTCGTGTACTCGAAACGATTTATTTACATTTCCCGAAGCTCAAGTTTAGCTGATCGATGTAATGGGAAAGACGTGCAAATGTAGTCTCGTCGAGAACAATAAAAAAAAAGAGGATGAAAGTGCGTCATTGGAAGGTGATGGGCATTCTTCATCGTTCTTCTTTCTCCTCTTTCCCTAACTCTTGTCATTTATCACTTCTCAGGATGTTCGGTCTCTCCTCTGGATCGACCCGTCCCAGTACAACTTCTCTTCCCCCCCCCTCCCCCCCCAAAATGCTTATTTGACCGTTGTAAGGATGTTTATATTTTGACAAAATTTCGTCTTGTTGACATACTCGCAGCTACTCAACATATCATCTATATTTTCGATATCTTCTGTTCAGCTCGCCAAAAAATTATTTTCCGCTACTCAGTTTATATTTTTAATCCAATTCTTCAAACGGATCTCTCTCTCTCTCTCCCTCTCTCTGTCTCATCTCCCTCTTTCTGTCTCATCTCCCTCTCACTGTCTCATCTCCCTCTTTCTGTCTCATCTCCCTCTCTCTTTCTCATCTCCCTCTCTCTGTCTCATCTCCCTCTCTCTGTCTCATCTCCCTTTCTCTGTCTCATCTCCCTCTCACTGTCTCATCTCCCTCTCTCTGTCTCATCTCCCTCTTTCTGTCTCATCTCCCTCTCTCTTTCTCATCTCCCCCTCTCTGTCTCATCTCCCTCTCTCTGTCTCATCTCCCTCTCACTGTCTCAGCTCCCTCTCTCTGTCTCATCTCCCTCTTTCTGTCTCATCTCCCTCTCTCTTTCTCATCTCCCTCTCTCTGTCTCATCTCCCTCTTTCTATCTCATCTCCCTCTCTCTTTCTCATCTCCCTCTCTCTGTCTCATCTTCCTCTCTCTCTCATCTCCCTCTCTCTCAGATCCCTTGCTTTCTGTTCCCCGAACATGCCAATTAGCACGAGCACTTCCTCTCCAGCTCCGCCAAATTATCCCCCGAGGCTACGCCGGCCCCTGTCAGTTATTCTTGGCAATTTCTGATACACTCTCTGTTCGTCCCCGTTATCTCGGTCTCTCTCACTTTTATTCTCTTTCCTTTTCATCTTTCACACTCATCTAGCCATTGGTTACCCCTGCTTACGTAGTATGTGGGGGGGGGGGTGGGGTTCTATGCGCCTCTTGGAGGGGCCAGAGGGTGTGTGAGAATGAAGAGGAGCTGCTCATACGAGCAGGAAGGATTGTGAGAAGCTAAGAGACATGAGAGAGAGAAGGAGAGAGCAAGGGAGAGCGAGAGAGGGGAGGGAGATCAGAGGGAGAGCGAGAGAGAAAGAGAAGGATGGTGTCTTCCGCATCGCTCACTCTGTTCTTCGCTCACTTGAAATGCGCAGCCGAGTGCGTGTTCATGCCTTATTACTATTATTGTTTCATCCATCTCAACTCCTCTGCCCTCTTCTATCTCTTTCTCTTTCTTTCTTTCCCTCTCTTTCTCTCTCTCTCTCTCTCTCTCTCTCTCTCTTTCTCACACCTCTCTCGCCTCTTCCGTTCTCCTCGCCTCTCATTCTCATTCTTTGTTCTTTAGGAATAGCCGGGATGTCTGTCTGAACTGCTTCAAGATTGCTTGGTTTTTTTCATTATTTTCTTTCTCAGATCACATAAGAAATGAGATTGTCTGAAACTTAGCAGATAAAAAAATGAAATTGAAATGGAATGAGAAATCTCTTGCTAGATTTAAAATGTCAATGTGGTGGAATTATATGAATGTTTTGGCTGCTTTGCAGGAGAAAAAAAATATATTTCCTAATTGAATGAGTTGTGCATACATATGTACATAGAAGAGCTTCAGACTTGTTGTTTATTGTCAGATAATCGACCCACCGCTTCGCACCTAGTTAAATATTGCCACTGTATCGGCGTGAGTAGCAATAAAATATTTCCTTTTCCTTACAATTAGAAATCATTCTCAATATAAGCAGCTTTTGGCTATTATTGTGGTCCTATGGGATCGTGAGAATGGGAGTCATAAAGTTCTGATCTTTATCCTCTCTCTTTCTCTCTATCTTCTCTCTCTCTCTCTCTCTCTCTCTCTCTCTCGCTCGTTGCGTTATGCTACTTATTTATGCTCTTTCATATTACGGCTCGTGACGCTGTAAACACGGAGACTTCCGCTACAGCAAATACGGAACGCGTTAAGTTATTGGCTCAATGTTAGACGAGAAATGCACTCAATGCTCTATAATGGAGGAACGGAAGAGAGGGACAGAGAGAGAGAGAGAGAGAGAGAGAGAGAGAGATAGGTGGAGAGAGGGAGAGAGAGAGGTGGAGAGAGATGGAGGAAGAGAGTGAGATCGAGAATATTTAATGAAAAGGATGTATATGAGCTTAAAGGGATTTGTGAGAGCTGAAGTAATGCGGGCACAAGAACAACTTCCCCTTTACTACTCTTTTGTTGTAAGAAATGAGGAAGTCGTGGTATTTTCAGTCGTATTTTGGTTTTTCTCTGCTCCATTTCAACGTTTCTTCTATGTCCAATATTAATAACGATTTTGCATTTCAAATAAATAGATTTATTGGTCTAACCACATGGCTCCATGACAACATTCTAGGCAACGGTATGAACTGAATGTTGAAGTGGCTGATTTGAGAGGAGAGAGAATACACTTTCATCCGAAAGAAATCAAGGAAGCATGGGCGATACGAACACCTGACAGTGCATTCGAGAGAGAGAGAGAGAGAGAGAGAGAGAGAGAGGTGAGATAGAGATAGATGAGAGAAAGAGAGAGAGAGAGAGAAAGAGAGAGAGAGAGTGAAATAGAGACCGAATGAGACCGAGTGAACTAAAATGAGAGAGCGAAATGAGAGGGTATCAACGAGAGATAGAGAAGGTTCAGTAAGGAGACTTGAGAGGGATAACGGACGAGGGAGAAGTGAAGACTAAGTGATTTCCTGTGAGAGACATGACAAACTGAATGGAGTTCGAGAAAGTTAGAGGAAACAACGAAATAAGTATGATAAAAGAGTGGGCTGGAAGGTGCCTCACGGGCTATTGCTCTCTTTCCTTTCCTCCACCCCTTATTTACTCTTCCTCCCTCTCTCTCTCTCCCACTCCTTTCCTCTATCTCTATTTTATTTTCTTTCTCGTTCTCACCGTCTCTCTCTCATTCTCCTTTCCTGCTCTACATACATACCTCTTACTTCTTCTTCTTCGCTCTCTCTTTCGCCTTTCTCTGTCTTTTACTACTTCTCGCTTTCTCTCTCTCTCTCTCTCTCCCTCTCTCTCCTTCCTTTACCTCTCCTTCCTCTTCTTTATTTTTCTTCGTTGTTCTTTCTCTATTTCTCTCTCTTTCTCTCCCTTTCTCACCTGTTCAGCATTTCTTTCCATTTGGTAGATGTCAGCGGGTTTGTGGCGCTCAGAAAAGTTTGAGCCAATGACGCTGAGATGTACTAAAGAAAGCTGGAACTCATCCTGAACGGAGCATTCTTATTCTCATGAACAATCTCCTTTCTCCTTCTCCTCTCTCTCTCTCCCTCTCTCTCTCTCTCCCTCTCTCCCCCTCTCTCTCCCTCTCTCTCTGCCTCTCTTTTCCCTCTCTCTCTCTATTTCGATCTCGCATGCTCATAACATACATAAGTGATGTCGTCAAAAACTGCCTGGCAACTGCGATGCTCCGTGCACAGTCGGCCATTCATCTCTACGACATCTTCGTATGCAAATATCTCTCTGCACTCTGATCTCTCTTGCCCCTTCTTTATCTCTCTCTCTCTCTCACTCTCCTCCCCCCGTCTCTCTCTCTCGCTCCCTCTCTATCTCTCTCTCTCTCTCTCTCTCTCTCTCTCTCTCTCCTCTCTGGCAGCTTCCCTACTTGCTTGGTCATGAGGGGATATGTCTGTTACTCTACATGCAATTCATCGGACACCTCTGTCGTGTGTTTATTTGCTTCTCTTTGGGTAGAATGTATTGCACTCCTCTCATAGTGCAACTCTTCTTCTCTCTCTTTTTCTCCCTCTCTCCGTCCATTTCTTTCTTACCATTTCATACTTCCCTTTTCTACTTTGCAACCGAACATTTACGAACTTACTCGGCACACTTCACTTACGCTTCAGAATAGTGAGAAGTGTCGAATAGTTCATATGGGGCTCAGAGGGAATTCAAGCGGAGATAGATAGAAAGAATGAGAGAGAGAGAGAGAGAGAGAGAATGAGAGGGAGAGAGAGAGAGAGAGAGAGAGAGAGAGCGGAAGTGAGAAGACAACTGGCTGCTTTACTAATTCGAGTTGACTGCTCTTTTTTTTTTGAAAGTGGAAAGGGGCATCTCTTCAATGCAGTCAGGCAAATAAAAAGGCGAGAAAAGAAAAGAGGCAAGGCGCCTCGACGATCTCAACGATCGGGTATCATCTCCACGCTTACTACTCTTTTGAATATGTCATTCACCTTTTCTCTGTCTGCCTCTCTCATATTCTCTCTCTGTTTGTCTCTCTACTATTCTCTCTCTCTCTCTCTCTCTATCTCTCATCTCACGCTTCAAGCTCTCACTGGCAATTCTCTAGTGGTTTCTCTAATCCGATAAAATCCGCGCAGAAGATCGTCATCTCACACAGTCTCCGATGTTCTTTCCCCGCTTCTTCTTTAAATTCTTTCCTTGACTCGTCGCTGAATTCAAGAAGATATCATAAGATATCAGCTATCGTTGTTTATCTTGCGGGCGGTAAGACACTCGCGCCCCCTTTGAAGCTTTGTCACTCTCTATCTGTGCTTCTTTTCCTGTCTTCATATCTCTTTACTCTTCTTCACTCTCACAGGCTTCGTTTTCATGTTGCGGTATCTTCTCACTTTCTCACCCTTTCTGTGTGCTTTACCATGTTGGTACCTCTTGATGGCATGTAAAGAATGCATGGATATCATATAACGAGAGTGGAGTGAATGCAAGGAGAAGAGAGCATAGTGGTATCCACCATTTGCATTTTCTCCCTCTGGAGACATCTTCTCCATTTCTTCTCGTCCCAACCGCGTGCATCACTGTATGTTTCTCTTTTATCGAGATTTAATCATCCCTCTCGTTTCTTCATTTTCTCAAATAGTTTATTATCAGGTATGAGAATTCTCTCAGTCTTTCTCTTGCTCTCCCTTTCCGTCAGGGTGTCTCTTCCTTTCTTTCTCCTTTCCTCGTACTCTCGCTTTCCCGACAACTCTCTCTCTCTCCCTCTCCATCTCCCTCTCTTTCTCTCTCTCTCTCTCTCCCTCTCTCTCTCTCTCTCTCCAGCTCTCACATGTATTAATCCTTCGCTTCAATGTAGAATCCTCCTTGGATGGCTGCTTCTTTTATGTGGAGTCTCACCTTAATCTCTCTCTGCCTCGTCTCTTCTTCCGCCATTATTTCTCTTTCTAGGTTGTCCTCTCATTCATTTTCTCTGCTTGTCTTGGGCTATCTGTTATCGCTCCCCACTCTACTCATCGTGTGGCACTCTCTCTCTCTCTCTCTCTCTCTCTCTCTCTCTCTCTGTCTCTATCTCTGTCTCTGTCTCTCACTCTCTTTCTACCTCTACTTCTTCCTATCGCTCTCTTCACATCTCTTCGTCTCATCTTCGATGTCAAATCATAGCTCCTCCCAGTATGCTTCTCTCTCCCTGTTCGTTTCTTCCCTCAGTCCTCTCCCAGGACGAGCTTCTCAGTCTTATTTTCCGCTGTGGCGTTTTTTTCCTTTCATGCAGGAATGGAAATAGAACAAAAATGAACGAATAAGAGTGCATCCGAGAATTGAGGAAGAAGTTTCCTTTTTGTTCGCCCACGTGCTTGCATGTGGGATGGTATTATTGTTTTTTCTCGTCATTATCTTTTAGAGAGTTCCCCTTATCTCGTCGTATCCTTATCCAATTATCACAATTGACTGTAAAATAATGTTATTCTTAGCCTCTGCTTTTCTATTCTTCACTTCTCTCCCTCCTTTCTCTCACATCTCTCTCTCTCCCATCTATCTCTCTCTCTCTCTCTCCTTCTCCGTTTTCTCCTTCTATTTCTCTCCGTGCCTTCTTTGTTTTGCTCTGTGACACGAAGCGTGTGTGATTTCCGCCTGTTACTTATTGCCTGAAATTTTGCAGGCACAACCACTTTCTTTTTTTTGCCTGAGGCACCCAACGAACTAAATCGGAATATCTATCTCTCTCCATCTCTCTCTATCTCTCCATCTCTCTCTCCCTCCCTCCCTCTCACTCTCTCTCTCTCACTCTCTCTCTCTCTCTCTCTCTCTCTCTCTCTCTCTTCCTCCCTCCCTCTCACTCCTTCTTTCTCTACTGATGCTGCAATCATTGTTCTACTATTCTCTTGCACAAAATAGGTGCCTCCGTCTATTTTGGTGATGTCTCTTTTTGATTGCGTTATTTGATATAAAGGAATTGAAGAAGAGTATGGAGTGCCGAAGAAGGCATAGGCAAGGATGAAGAGATGTACTGAGAGAGTGAGAGATTGAAGAAGAAAAGATCTGTTGAGAGAGGGTGAGAGAGGCGAAAGAGTTGTTATCCTGCGGCTGCTCCTTTCTGCATGGCAGCGCGTGCAAGTGTTCTGACCATGAGAGCCGTTTTCATTTTCCGAGTTTGGTTCAAATTTATATTTTTAGAAAATCATTCAAAACAGTCAACTTGTTTATCTCGGATTTGTTCAGTGTTCATGAAAATTTTAGTTCATTCTGCAGGATCTGTTTCTTTCTTGCTTTACATTAATTTTCGTCTTGAACATCTTGCTTTCTCACGCGAATCGCTCATAATCTTGCTACTTCAACTCAGGGAATCTGGTGTATCTCGTCTAAAGAGATCGGAGAGTCTTTTTCTCTCTCGCCTCTCCCGTGATCTCACACTGTCTCCTTCTCTTCTGCTCTCTTTCACTGCCCTTCTCTCTCACTCTTTCTTTCTTCCCCTCTTTCTCTGGCCACTCTGGCTCGTGGAACTCTTCTGCAGTTGCTACGCGCACTGCTGGTGCGGCCTTCCATGGGAAATCGCACTTCTTCTGCCGGTGCGAGCTGATGACCTTTCACTCTCATTTTGATTGTGTTCTAAAAAAAAAAAACAAAAATAATATTGAATATAACGTTTTCCAGAACTGAAGAGAAGCACCTCATTGCTCTCATTATTACGCAAGATTCTGACATTGATAGGAAACACGTGGAAAGATGAGAACATTGCAGGAGAAAAGCAACGAAGAAAGAGTGAAGATTGCAAGGGTAGCAACGGCGACATCAAGTTTGTCTCTTCTCCATTCTCACTATTCCCACCAGGGATGAATCGAGAGATTGAGTACAGAGTTAGAGAGCGAGAGATAGAGAGCGAGAGGGAGAGTGAAAGGGTCAGAGAGAAGGAGAGAGAGTAAAGGGATGTGTAGAATTACTCGCTGCATATCCCTTTTTTTGTAAACATCCCGGAGATTATGATGGGACGATAAAATTTGAATGAAGGGGTGAGAAGTCACGTGGAGAGAGAGTGAGAGAGAGTGAGAGAGAGAGCGTTTGATGTGGAAAGTGGACAACTTCGCGCACATGGCCTGTTCTTTTTCTTCCGCCTTGACGCCAGCAGCGAACAGGAGAAGGAAGAGGGACATTGACAGAATTAGACAGCAACTTCCCCTGGGGCACTTGCCTTCCAGTTTCGAAGGGTGACAGAGAGAGAGAGAGAGAGAGAGAGAGAGAGAGAGAGACTTAGAGAAGAGAGAGATGGGTGAGAGAGGAAGGGAGGAATAAGCATTGTAACTGAAATATGAACTCATTGTCAGTTATGGTGTTGTTTTCATAAATGTCCAAATTGAGATCCCAGCGTGATTTCGGGAAGAGCCAGTCGATGGGAGAACTCGGCGGGAGAGGAGCGTCGAGGAGAAAGAAGAATTCAATCACAACTATCACGAAGAGCGTCAATGGATCCATCAAGAATGCCGGGAGGTAAAAGACACTTTTTTAGTCCCTCTCAAGTCTCCCGCCATATGCAGTGGCCCTTGGAATGTCCTGTAGATTCTTCGTGCATTAGATGCGTTCTTTCATCGTCTGCCGCCTTCTCTCTTTCTCTCTCTCCCTCTCTCTCTCACTCTCTTTCTCTTTCTCTCTCTCTCTCTCTCTCTCTCTCTCTCTCTCTTTCTCTCTTCCTTCCCTTTTCTTCGCGCGTTTCGTGTTGTTTATAGCGTCAGAGCCAGTCTAAAATATCCCTTCCACATGCGTTTTAAGATATTTTGATTCGTAGCGACATTGAGTATTCATCTTGCGTTGACGATGATGACGCAGAATGGGAGAGAAGGGGAGAGAGAGAGACAGAGAGTGGGGAAAGGGTGGAGGATAGACAGGGAAGTAGAGAATTATGAGAGTGAGAGAGAGAGATAGATAGAGAGATAGAGAGATAGAGAGGTAGGGAGAGAGAGAGGGAGATAGAGAGATAGGGAGATAGAGGGAGATAGATAGATAGATAGAGAGAGAGAGAGAGAGAGAGAGAGAGAGTAATGAGTGATCGTGAGAATGTGACATAAACGTTGCTCGTATATAAAGGACGAAACGTCTAGCTGCGATATCGAGGAATGCATAATCTTTCTTATTTTCTGTCTCTCTCCCTTTCACATTCTTTTCTCCGCTTTTCCTTCCTCAAGCTTCTCTTCCGCTCCTCTTCAAGTGTCTCTTACAAGAAGTTTCTTTCTCTCTTGTCTCAAAGTTCATCCTCTTCACACAAATTTGTGACATTTCATTTCAAAGGAGCATTCTGAAGCCCTTCGTAATCTTTAGAAAAAATGGGATAAGGGGATAATTGCTGGTAGTTCTTGCTAGTGTATTTACAATGTATACACATATGTATGTACATAAGGAAACTCGTAAATGTCGAAACCTAATAATCATACATTGAAAACGTCTTTATAAGAAAGGATATTTTAACCTGAATAGAATGGATTGTGAGTGCTGACCTAGACTCCATTCACTCTTCTCTTCTTTTCCATTCCAAGCAGACAGTAGACCCATTCCTATTCATCTTTCATGGAATTCCTTGCTAAAAAAACTGTAGCCAGGACAGACTAAAATAACGTGAAACGGAGTAGCTCTGCCCTGCTCTAGCTCTTGTCCCGTCTTTACACTTTCGGCTTCCTTTGTCTCCGTCTCTCATCTCTCACTTCTTCTTATTGAGTCTCTCATCCAGATCCGCATATTCCTCTGCCCTCTTTCCCGCTTCTTCCCTTCTCACTCTCATCTTCAGTCTTTGGATAGCCTAAGTAGCGGTTCCCTTGGTGAGTTCTATGAATTGGCAGTTCTGGTAGTGTTCTCTGATTTAAAGCACAACATGCTCTGACTCGAGGGCAGAAAAGGAAACCCCGGGGAGATAAAGTTTTGATTAGGAGTTGAAGAGAGAAAGAGAGAGAGGAAGAGAGAGACAGAGAGAGAGACAGAGAGAGAGAGAGAGAGAGAGAATTAGGATTTAGATTGGAGGGAGAAAAAGAGTAAAGCAATGAAGATCCACTTAATCGTTATTAGAGAGGATTCTGCCTTATAAACTGGCGAGGGACAGCAAACTATCCGTTTGGCGAATGGAAGGAAAGAAACATGATTTGATATTTGTTGGCAAACTGATTGCCTGGATGAGGATCTGGAGATTATTCATTAATCGGTACCTGATCTAATAATAAGCTCATCCTCTTAGTGAAGTTCTTGAGACAGTTTTGGTGACCGAAAAGGCTTGAGTTTGAATGGAAGGGACTGCGTCCGAGACTCGACGAGTCTCGTGCTGTTTTCACTCATTCATGCGTATGCATTCGCCGTGCTTCTTCGACTGCCACTAATTGCATCCATTCCACTCTTCTTCACCACAACATACAATCATCATTGCCATCCCATTTCTCTCTCACTCCTCTCTTCCCTCTCAATCCTCTCTTCTCTCTCAACCCTCTTTCCGTCTCTTTCCTCTCTTCTTTTCTTAGGTCAGACGTCACGATTTACCGACGTCAAGAAAGTTGAGTCACATACTTATTGTTATCAATCTCTGTATATAGTGGAAGGAATCTAGATAAATTCAGCCATTTACAGGGAAAGAAAAGGATGAAAAGGATTGAATGAATATAAGACTGAGATGGAAGAGGGTAGTTGAGAACAAGCAGTAAAAGTCTCTTTCTGTGCCAGACGAATAACCAAAAGTTTCTTAAGCTATTTATGTATATTAATTCTAGCCCGCTTGAAGCTGCGAAAGGATAAAAAGGAGAAGAACATGCCGGGTTGTCGCTTTAAATAGTTAAGCATTCTGGGCATCTTTCAATATCCATTCAGTCATCAACATAAATGATTTCGCTACTGCAACATTAATAAACGGCTTATTGTCACTTTTTGATCAAATCTCCATTGCTGCTCCACACTCCCCCTGTTAGGATGCTTGTTTGCGAGGAAGAGTTCAGCTACCGTAACCCTCCCTTTTCCTTCTCTCTCTCTCTCTCTCTCTCTCTCTCTCTCTCTCTCCATCTCTCTATCTCTCTCGCCCGCTTGCTCTCCATTATCTTCCCCTCTTTCGTATTCTCTCTCTCTCTCTCTCTCTCTCTCTCTCTCTCTCTTTCTCTCCCTCTCTCTCTCTGATCCTTTTTCTCTAGTCCTCCGTTATTCCGTTCAGTTAGAATTTCTTCTTTGGTCGTCTTGCAGTGGGAATGCGTCAAAATGATCAGAAATGCGTGAATTGGAGAAAGAGAATGGCTGTGACCAAAGGGACTCCACTTTTCTCTTCTCTAATAAATTTTCCTAATCGAACACGCGAGATTCTTTGTTCTCAGAATTGTCCTTGCTCACGAGAAGGAAGACAGTAGGGAAAAGTGAGGGAAAAGGAAATGCAGAATTAAAAAAAACATGTGATATAAAGATGGAAAGTAGGGAGACGGCAAAGACCACGGGGAGAGCACCACTCTTCGTGCATTTCAAGCACATCTAACTGACAAAAGCAAAAAGGTAGAGAAATTGATATCGAGAAGGGAAAGGGAGAGGAGGGGGATCTTGAAAGATCGCAGTCTCTGTTTGCAGTTCGATCTCGGTCTCTCGGCAGAAGTCTCTGATCCGTCGTGACATTCCTCATCCCATCAGCCCCTCCGGCCGGGATATCATCTGCCAGTGCTTTGAGAATCCACACTCCGAGTTTGGCAACAAGGTTTCTGCTTTCATTTTTTCATTGCTTTCAAATACATTTTTACTTAGAAATGAACACTGGAAACAAATGACAATTTCCCATAAATTCTCGGAGAATTCGGTGTGGCATCTGTGTTCTTTTTATAATTCAAGACAGCCGCATCTCGCTTTCTCTTTCTCTCCTTCATTGCTTTCCCTCCTTTGAATCTCTTTGCCACAGTCGCCAGTTGTCTGCTCTTCTTGAGTGGAATCATTTTCATCTTCTCCGTTATCAATTGTTTCCCAGATGTTTATCTCGCACTCTCATCTTCTCTCCCTCTCTCCCTCTCTCTCTCTCTCTATTTCCTTCGTTATTACGTCATTATCAGCGGATGAACTTTCACCGTTGTCTAATGATCACTTCCGTTTAATTTCTCCAAGAAATGAGTTGGGTTGAAGAGGGTAAGGAGGACAGCGAAGAAGTCATTCATTCCAAAGAATAAACAGAGCAACAGCCAGTGCACGCGTCATATCTCCATCTGTGTTGGGTTGAAGACAGAATAAGGGTTTAGAAGAGGATCCCATGAATTCTTTGATTGATGGGGACGTTGTTCCGGATGTGCAGTTCCATATGGATTCTCTCATATGAGCGGCCTCCTTTTTGTGAAGGTTTAAATTGAAAGAGGAAGGATCCGATGGTTATCCAGTCTATTTCTGTCATGAACCGACTATCTTTGCATTTTACACCCATGCAGTTTTCGGTCTTCGGTACTACTCTGAGAATGAGAGATAAGGAGAAACGGAAGGGCTGAGATGAGTTCGGAAAGCCCGATTTCTGCCATTCTTTTCGCTCTCTCTCCCTACTCTCTCTCTCTCTCTCTCTTTCTTTATCTCTCTCTCTCTCTCTCTCTGACCTGTCAGCCGGCCGAGACCTATGAGAGTAAAGATTCCTTCTCTCTTCATCATTTCCGCGTCCTGTCCTTGTCAGAAGTTCGGAGGAACCTTTCTGGTCATTGTGAGGAGTCTCAGCTTTCCTGTCCATCTTGCCTCTTCTCTTTCTTTATATATATATATCTCTCTCTTTCTCTCTCTCTCTCTCTCTCTCTCTCTCTATCCTTCTCTCCACACTTCCACCTCCTGCCAGGCTCGTGTTGCTCTCCTGATTATTTCTGTCACCTGTACCATCGATTCGGAAGCATTTGAACAGACGCGGACTGGGGGCGTTTAGGAAAACAGAAGAACAGCTGAAGAGAATCTCGATGAAAAAAAAAAGAGAAATCCGTGACGGAGATTGTTTGTTTGTTGGTGGAACTTAACGACTTTTCAGACTTGCCAAAGGATCTTCGAGAAGAGACCCGACTTCCAGAATTATGTCTTTGCTCTCGGAAAGGAACGCGCTTTCAATATGACTGTAAAGCTGAAAGAACTTGTTGAGGACGTTGTGGCCAGGGTGCGTGCCGATATGTTCATACATTCATATTTATGTTTCTTTTCTAATTAAATGAATGATACAAATGACGGAGCATGGATTTATAAAAGAAGACTTTAATATTCTTGTTTGACAGATCGACGACATCGACCATATTTCTTCCGCTTGCAAGGTATACGGAGAGGAGCATGTCGAGCTGAAGACTTTCGGGTTCAAGCCAGACTTCTGGGTCGCCCTCGCAGATGCCATCACTGTTGAGGGAGTCATCCTCGATATGGCTAACCATCAGGTTGGAGAGAGAGAAAGAGAAATAGAGAGAGAGAGAGAAGGAGAAAGGAAAGAGAGATAAGAGAGAAGAGATAAACGAGAGATATAAGATGGAAAGAGAATGTTCAGCCGGCGGACACGGTGGCAGCGTGGTCTCAGCTCGTGTCTCTGATGTTCTCTGCTGTACGAGATGGCTACTACTCTGCCCTCAGGGCACATCGAATGAGCAGTCGGAGAGGAATCCGACGGCAGCAGACCATTGAGTCCGCTTCGGTCAGGTTTCCTGAATATTTTAGGCAACTACATTTTGGAGTTGTCATTCTTATTAAGTATAGTATTCGTTTTTTTTTTTACAATAAAACAATGTAATCCGGCTTGCAGTCTGCCGACGTGCACGCGACTTGCAACGGAGCAGCGTCGAATGTGCCGTTGCGAGTGCCGATTCCCTCCGGCCTCCACTCTCCTGCCATTCGATCCGTTTCCATGTACGCAGTGGAGAATGACAGAGGCAGCGCAGTCTCCACTCCTCTCATGAACAGCCACAGGGCTATGCCCATCTTTGAGTAGACCCTTCCCTCTCAGTCTGTTAATGTCACCAAGTCGGGTTTCTCGCTCCGGGTTCACCAGACATGTAAATGCAGCATTGAAGCTTAACAATCTACCCATCTACATATTTATGTATGTACATGCCTAGTTAGCTAGGGCCATCGTTTCAATTGTCAAAGAAGAACGAATCCTCATTTTATTATTTGTCGCGCATTGCTTTTAATCTGACCAAATGCTGTTATAATTATTTGAGAGGTGATTCCTGCATGGCTACATATTTAGTTGTCACAATCCGTCTCCTTTTCATTTGGACGGACGTTTTGAAATGACAGTCATGGTCAGTTTACGACAATGAACGGGCAGACTTCAAAGAAGAAGGATCAATCATATGCTAAAAGTTATATCTTATGTTAGACCCGATTGTAAACATTCCCCCGTAGCATAGAAGATGGCGCAGATCGACTTGCCCCAACTTCTGTCTCTCGTTCCCCATTCCTCTCTACTTACCACATAATTACTACCCTTCCAGTCGCCATCTTTTATTCTTTCCATACATGAGACACGCATTATTTGTTCGGCATTAGATCGTTTGCATAAATACTTTGAACATGAATAATTGTTTAGACCAGGAAGACTGTGCTCATGGTCAACCATAAAAACAGGAGTGAAATATTGAGATATTAGGAAGAAAACTGAGAAGGACTCCGAACTGTGTATATACATACATATGTATGTATTTATGCCGTTGGTAGAGCACAGTAAAGATATGTACATCACGCGTATGCTCCCTTGGGAATTAGATGTCTCGCGAATGAATGAATAGAAGTGATAATCAGGGCAGGCAAGAGAGCAAAAGCCATGGCAACAGAAGACTCTCTTCTTGTCTTCTCACTCATCTTCTCTTTCTCGCTGTCATCGTTTCACTATTTCAATCCACAATCCACCTTTTCGTACCACACCATAAATAATTCTCTTCGACTGTATTGATCATCATTTAGTAAAAGAAAGGCGATAGTATCCTCCCAGACCATCTAGCTTACTTGAGCAGGAAGATGAAAGAGAAGAAGCCGGCAGTGCTGGCCTGGCTGGCCGTGTTGTTTCTCTCTCTCCGAGTGGCCGCAGTGAATCTCGGCCTGGTGGACAGTGACTACACGATTGGATTGATCTGTGAGCAGGCACTGGGAGATGCACAGAAGAACGGGCACTGCGCAGCCATTCAAGTCAAGTCAGACAGCTTCCACTCTTTCATTCTTCATCCATTATGGATTCAGCCTTCTGAAGGTGAATGCATGCTCAGCAGAGAAACCCTCATTGGGAACCGTCAACGCCGTCGATCTTCACTACCGAAATAATGTTTGCCAGGAATACTTCACTCTATTTTGCAAAGAAAGAAAGCAGCTAAAATGAAAATGTTTTGGGTGGACGCGTACATCGCCCCGCCGTGCTCAGATGAGATGGCCGGAATCGCTCGTCTCGCTTTCTTCTTCGAGAAGCCAACTCTCACTCGTATCATCGCCAACGAAGACATGCTCGAAATTGATGTATGAAAGCTTTTCTTCTTGGATTAATTTTTCCAATTTTCTTCTTATTTATATAACTTTGAATATTTAAAGTTTTAACTTCTTTTTATGTATAGATTCTACCAAATGTTGTGCAATTCGCATCAGCGTCTGCCCAAGGTCTCGGAGTGTCACTCGCTAAAATAGCGAGCCTTTTGGGAGAGAAAAGGGTAAGAAAACGTGCACATTAATTTATATGTATATATGCATACAATGTATTTGTAAAGTAATGACTTAGAAAGTTGATTGACTGAATGGTTCGCAGTGAAAAGATTCCTTGTTCACACGATTCAAAATAAATTAACAGGCAACCTTAGTCGGTCCCAGGATGGACACGCTCGGGAAAGACTATCTTTCCATGTCAATTGCTGCTTACTTCAAGAGGAACGCAGTACGTTCCTGCTCTTTCTATTCCAATGCAAAGGAAGTATTGCAGACAAAAGAATAACCTCTAGGAATGACTTTCACTCTCAGATCTTGGATGTCAGCGATATAATGAATCTCAATGAGACAACGATTACATTCGACAGTCAACTCGACATCAGAAAGAAGAGAAATAAGCGTATGATTTTAAAAGAACGTCGACTGCATAAAAGTTCTATTCAAACAGTAAAAATGATCGCTATTCCACTTTGCAGTGATTGTGTTCATGGGGAACTTCCACGACACTCTGGCAGTGCTGAGCATCATTCGTGCACAAGAACTTGTCCAGCTGGTTAGCACAATCTTCTTCACTTACCGGGTCATTTCCCGCGTTAGCAAAAATGTTATCTTGAAATTCCAAATGAAATGCAGGGCCACACGGTTGTTGTGGTGTGCACTTCCCCCATTAAAGTGTGCATTACAAGCAATTCGACTGCAACTACTCTTTCACTCGTTGTGGTACGCTCTCTCTCTTTCTCTCTCTCCCTCTCTTTCTCTCTCTCACTGTCTCTCAATGTCCCACTCTCTATTGTTATTCTGCAAAAGGCAGTCTTGAAAACGAACCGTTTAGCTAGCGCCTCAAGATCTGGGCTACACAACGGGCTCAGCCTATTTCAGCAAGGTTCTTGGCGATGCGTATAACGAGGTTCCCATTCAAATTTCGTTTCCTTTTGGTTATTGGGAATAAATTTAGCTTTCCCTTTTGATGACGAACATAAAAAGTAATTGCAGGGAAACTATGACCAGTACAGGACAGCTTACGATGCATGCTACGGGTACTGCTTTGGGGCAGAGACGAACAGTGGCAACGGAATGACCTACGCTTCCGTCTTCAGCAACAAGAGCTACTCGAGTAAGACACTAAGTTGCGAAAGAAGAACGGAAAGAGAAAAGAGACCCTGCTGAGATGCCATTGGCAACACTTCGTTCGACGGCGGCTACTCCCTGATGCAGTCATACGAGGCGTACTTCTACGACAGCAGCAGCAACTCCGCCAGCCGCGTCCTTCTGCTAACTCCCTCCGCCTCCCTCTGCCGCAATTACACTTGCTTCTCCATGGTGAGCATGGCCACTCTCAATATCTCAATGGACTCTACTCGGCAGAATACAACCGAAGAGAAGAAGGACTTCTGGAACAATCGACAGCGAGTCGTCATTGATTACACACTTCTCTTCAACCAAGCTGTCGGTTTTCTTGTATGACTTCGAAATAATCTCTCCACTAATCATTACTTCTGAGCAGGCGAACTTGTGGTGGCTCTTCGTTGTTATCGGAGTGGTTCTCATCACTGTCATCGTTGTAGGCCTTGTTTGGGCATATCGTTGGAGGTTCGCGGTCTCCTTTTCTCTTTCTCTTTCTCTCTCTATCTCACTGTTTCTCTCTCCCCGCTTACTATCTCTTCCACTGTCTTACCATTTTCACATTCTTCCTTACTTTCCCTTTCTCCTGCGATATCTTGTTCAACTTGAGGCGAAGCATGGATCAGTTTCGCATGAATTGGCGACTGACGAAGGACGCCTTCAAGATCATAGAAGTGCCGACGACGAACAAGGGAAGGACCATGCAAGACGCTGGTGGGCATGGAAGCAGGAAGCGGGCCGTCGGCAGCTACGCCCTCGTCGGTGCCATCAAGGCTGAATTCGTCGCTTTCCGCCAGAACAGGAAGATTCGTCTCTCTCAGTCGGTTTATACAAATCAATCGATAATGTGAGTGCCACTAAACAGAGTCGACCAATCAGCAACGTTTAGGCTACAGTAATGCTGATCTGGCAACAGCCAATCAGCATCGCTGTCTCTCAGTAGAATATAACAAATGAGTGAATTTGTGATGAAGGGAGGATTTGCGGCAGCTGACCGAGTTGAAGAAGATCAACCACGACAACATCGCCATTGTCTTTGGAGTGAATTACAACGAGACGAACTACTTCTACATTCTCTTCGTTCTTGTCGAACGGGGAACTCTGGATGTGAGATAAAGGAAGCCTTGGCCAGTTGTGTCGACCAATTCAGTCTTTCATTTCAGGATTACATCATGGATCACGACTTCAACTTTGACAACACTTTCCAGTCGGCTTTCATTCGAGATATTTTGCGGGTATGTATGTACATATATAAAAATTTTGTGAGATAGAATATTAATGGTGAATTAAATATTGATTAGGGTCTGAACTACCTCCATCGAACGTCTGTCGGCTTCCACGGCCTTCTGAACACGCATACTTGCCTAATTGATGGCAACTGGGTTAGGAAACTCCCCGTTTCTGTTTCATGCACAGTTCTTCTCTCCAGGTGCTCAAGTTGAGTATGTTCGGTTTCACAACCGTGCTCAACCATCTCAACTCTTCTGGACAAATTGAAGTCAAGGATCCACTTCCGTGGTCATGTTAGCAAGTGTTCAAATATGTGCATATGGGGCAAGATGTCTAATTGTAAGCCGTGAAAGTGCTGACAAACTTTAATATGTTCATGTATTTGGAGGGTTCCTCGTCATGGCACCTGAGCTTCTTCGCAATCTCCAAGCACCAAAGGACTACCCAAAGGTTGTCATCACTTATTGCTAGGAATGCTAAATTATGAATTATGTAAGAATGAAACAAATGAAATGCAGGGAACAGTGGCGGGTGATATCTACAGCCTCGGCATGATTATCTATGCCATCAACTACCGCAGACAGCCAATCGAGCAGCTCGGCAATATTAAAGGTCAGCCAATCAGGGCTACTCTTCTGATCGCCCCCTCTTCAGATATCATCCAAAACATTTCAATGGAAAGCGCCGTCCCGAGTTCCCTGCCAACGATGATTCGCATGTCTCTGCTGTTCTCGTGGATCTCATGCACAAGTATGGAAAGCATCGCGCTCCTCATTTGCTCATTTCTCTCCCTGATTCTGCTTATTAGAGGGGAATAAATAACTTGGACTGTTTTTTAGATGTTTCGACGTGGTTCAGACGAAAAGACCCTCTCTTCGCGAGATCCAAGCAGTTGTCAACAAAGCATTCACCAACACGTTAGAATACATTCGTTTATATTTTTCTCTGCTTCATCAATTGAACATACATATCTGCCTATTTTAGAGGAAATCTCATCGATCAAATGATTCGCATGAATGAGAAATATGCCCAGAATCTTGAGGTATTCCAGTCACTGATTTCAATATAGTAGAATCTTCAGTTCAGTGGCTCTCAGGTTACGGTAGCCCAGCGTAATGCAGCCTTGCAAGATGAACAACGGATAACGGACAGACTGCTTGAGGAAATGCTGCCGGCGTAAGCTCTCCTACTTTTCTTTTGCCTTATTTGCGTCCGAAAAGAAGCCTAACATTAAGGAATGATATTATTTAAGATAATGATTGAAATGCAGATCGGTTGCCCACATCCTGAAAGAAGGAGGAACAATCGTCCCCCGCAGCTACGAATCCGCCACTGTTCTCTTCTGCCAACTCGTTGACTTCCCTGTTCTTCTTGTTAAGAGCACGGCTGAGCAGGCAAGAGAAGAGAGAGAAGGAAGATGAATAAGCAAAGGAGATTCCAGATTATTCTCTTCCTCAACGATGTCTTCACTCGTTTTGACGAAATCATCAAAGCTCATGACGCGTACAAGGTTAGTCATTTATTCTTCTGTGGACTATTCGTTCTCACTCTCTCCTCATTCGAATGCCTCTTTTCCAGGTGGAGACAACGGGTGAGACTTACATGGTTGCATCTGGAGTTCCGAGTGAGAACGAAGGCAGACACATCTTCGAGATCGCAGACATTGCTCTTGATTTGAGAGAGGTGTTCCTTTAATGTAAATTAGAATTTTATTCGAGATGCCTGGAATATCAAATTTGTAAGCAGATACTCTTTACAGAATTCGTATGCTTACCGCGTAGCCTATGCACCGGACTACCAAGTTAGAGGAATTCTTATTATTTCGAGTTTAGCGACGAACACCCAAACTATCCAAGGTTCGAGTGCGAATCGGTTTTCACTGTGGACCAATCGCGGCTGGCGTCA
The DNA here is from genome assembly GCA_945643635.1 of Allodiplogaster sudhausi. Classification (NCBI taxonomy): domain Eukaryota; kingdom Metazoa; phylum Nematoda; class Chromadorea; order Rhabditida; family Diplogasteridae; genus Allodiplogaster; species Allodiplogaster sudhausi. Next base: position 2,414,616 of record CALZFC010000262.1, on the reverse strand, counting down.
TTGGATTGCGCTCCCCTCGTTACTGTCTCTTTGGGGATACGGTAGGGGAAACTCCGGTAAATCATATCGCAACCTTCCATGTCTGTTGCAGGTGAACTTTGCTTCTCGAATGCAGTCGAACTGCCCTCCGAACCAGATTCAGACGAGTGAGATAACTGCATTGCAACTCATGCAGAATGAAGAGTACAAACTGGTCCAGAGGGGAATCGTGCAAGTGAAGGGAAAAGGTCAGTTGCCTACTCTTCCGTCCTCTTCTTACTTCACAATTCTACTCATGGCTGCGAAAGGAATGTGTGCATCCAAGCACGCACTGCAGCTTAACTATCAATGTAGTTTATGCTGTAATGTCCAAGTCCCCCTCTTATCAGGATTAATCGTGTTCACCAAGAGAGGATTTTATATTAAACATTAGTCTCATATTGTACTCCGAGTATGCATATACATACATCCGTATTAGATATGTACGAGGAAGAATTCTAGTTTCCTGTGTCTTTCCAAAGCTCTCTCCTGTTCTTTCAATGCCCCTCTGAATACTCTGCGAATAGCGCTACTGTCGATAGAGCAGCCCCTGAGCCACGCCTACCGTCGCCCCATTGGCGCAGTTGGTTAGCGCGTGGTACTTATAAGTATGAGATATGCCGAGGTCGGGAGTTCGATCCTCCCATGGGGCAAACGTTTTGCTGAATTTAAGAAAACATCAAGAGCAAAGATTTGATAGCTGGAACATCGATAAAAGTATTTATATTATTTTGAAAGTGCAAGGGCTCGCTTTAATGCGAATATGATGAATAGAAATGGGAACTAATATAAATTCTATTCCTTGCGGAAGGGGATAAACTTCGTTGATATATGCTCTCCCAGCAAACCCCGCAGCGTGTTGCTGGAATAGACTATGAAACCTGCTTGGCTGTGAGTGTAACAAGCCCTTTGCTCATGTTGTTTAACATTTGCCATCTGGCAGAGAAAGAGTAATACACAGACAGTTCACCTGTCACTGATCTTAGGCGATGGACAGGTGCTGTATTCTCTTCATCAAGGACCGCGGTGTTGCTTATTATACAACGAAAGGTATAAATGTTAATGTTAATTTTTTCAGGTGCTGTGAACTGCTACTGGCTTAACGAACACATTCATGGAGAACATGGAATTGTTCAGCACACGGTTAGAGTTGCAAATGCAAGAATGCAAATGTCTATTGCTCATGGCAGTAATTGACATAATCCTGAGAGTCTCTCGTGACTTGTCTTCAGGAGACGATCCTGGTTGGAGAGAGGCCGACTACGAGAAGCTTCCGGCCGGCAGGGAGAAGCTTGAACAACACGAGAGGAAGTGGAGCAAGCACTGCTTCGGCCAATGGAAGTGCAGTGAGTCTGACAAGGGAGAGGAGCAGCAACAAGAGAAGAACCAGCGAGCATCTCAACTCAGAGGACCAGAAGACTCTTCTTCCTTTTGTTGAGAATAAGAAGACGCAGTAGGCAGACAGCCAAGAGAGACAATAGTTATATAATCGTTTCTGGACCTTGTCATTCTGCGATGACGAAGTCCAAAAATGTCACTTTAAAAAAAAGTTAGAAAAAAACAAAAGTTTATCAGCATCGTAGAAGCCATAGTGACATACAATGTGAGCAGATCTACTAACAATAATTACCCGAGTGAATGATATGAATATGTTGCAGATGTATAAACAAGCACAGTAGCTATACCATGACAACTTGAAGACTGCATTCAACATAATCGCAAATTACAGACTACATATGGCATGCATGCATTCCTCTCTCGACGAGTTTTCATATGATATAATTATCATATGTAAAAGTCTTGAATGCTCGGATCGGTTAAGTTGGTGGAGGAGGAGCAAGAGTTATGACAGAGAGAGAAGGACGATTGGAATGGTCAGCAGTCGTAGTCAGATTACGCTGCGAGTTGTGTACTGTGAAGAGGGCGGAGCCAGGGCGGGGATGAGGAGAGACGCGGCTCTCGTATCTCTCTGAACAATGTGGTCAAGAAAGATGAAAACGTACAATGACAAAGGAAAGACGAATCAAAGAAGAAGAAGATGTGTAACCACTGGACGCGTTCAAGGCGATGGCAAAGAACGGCCGGCATTTGGAAGGGAGAAGATTCTTGTGTGCGAGGAGTAGAAAGGCACGTCGGAAGTCACGGCAGACCAGCAGCTGGACATAGAAAGTCAAGGCGTACGAAGCAACTGCAGGAATCGCCTGAAGCAGAGAGAACTCTCGCCTCGCCAGCTATCCTTCTGTGGCTTAAGATAGGATGGACAGATAACGGAAAAGGAAAACTAAAGGAATTGTGTATGTCAATTACACGATTAGATCTGAGTACCGCATAGGAGTGAAGAGTGTCGGTGTCTAGAGAGGGGAAGATGTCTTCCATCATTAGAGTCACGATGGAGAGAAACCTCAAGCATAGACTGGATGAATATTGGATAGAAAGAAAGTGGAAGAGAATGAGAGGTAGAGGCAGAGAGAGATAGAGAGAGAGAGAGATGGAGAGAGATATAGAGATAGAAAGAGAAAGATAGCGAGAAATGAGGAACCAAGAGGCAGAGAAGAAGAGAACGAGGAGAGTGGTAGAGCGGATGACTCTCTTCTGGTAGACTGTCTGGCCGTGCCGACTTCCCATAGCCACTCTGGAGTCGCTGATGGCGGAATCTAGACTACAGCTGTTGTGGAAGTGCACCAATGTAGAGGCATCAATGTGCACATAATATGTTTGCCATGTCTTAGGCACTAAAGAAGTCGCAGAAGTTTGGAATAGATGTGAGCAAATATATGATGAATAACCCACTGCTGTTACACATTAACAGCATAATAAGAACATGCAGAAGAACGACGAGCAGACAGAGAAAGAGATTCGACCATTCCCACGCCACTCGGATCTGAACTCTATTCTTGAATATCTACCAATTGTGGGTGCTTCATTCTTTGTGAAATTGAAGAGAGAATTGCCTCAGGATGGAAAATGGAAGGAGGTGAGCAATCGGGAACTGGCGATTCAACAAATTCCAGTGGACGACGTCGAGTGGACCAGAAGGCAGCTACCAGGATTAGAGCAGAGAAGAGGAAGCAAGGGAATTGGAGAGCGAGAAGATAGGAGGGAGCAGACACTCGGTGGTATCTGAGAGAGAGAGGGGGGGCGAGAGAGAGAGAGAGGGGGGGGCAAGAGCGAGAGAGAGAGAGAGAGAGGGCGAGAGAGAGAAGATAGGATAGAGCAGACACTCGGCGGTATCTGAGAGAGAGATAGAGAGAGAGAGAGAGAGAGAGAGAGAGAGAGAGAGTGAGAAGAGCGGATATTCGATTGTATCTTAGAGCGAGGAGTCAAGTTGTGGCTTCCACTATCACCTGTCGTTTGTTTTCTTTGAAAGTAACATTTCTTAGAGCAAGAATGAATTCATATGAATACTATCCAGAACTGAGACTCAAGAGCAATGAAAAGAATGCCTGGGCATTTCTGTCATGAATTGGAAACAAATTGTTCGATTAATAGGCAGATCCAAGGGGTGAAAAGGAAAAGGGAAAGATGTCCATTCTGTGGTTGCTGGGCTTGAAGCCATTCATGCGAAACGCATCATTTTTGTAGAGAGGAGGATGAGAGAAGGAATTCTCTGGTGATTGCAGAGAGAAACCTGGCAGATCGGAGGATGCAGAAGATAAGATCAACAGCCAGCATTGCATACAACGCGGCTTGGTGGTCGATGGCATAGAGGAACGGAGAAGCCAGCAGAAGGCATGATATCCTTCAATCATATTCATGGCCAGACAAACCTGGCTAATCTCAAGACATTTTCCGATAGAAAGAAATTGGTTGGAAAAAATATTAAAGAGATGAACGTCATGGATTCTTTTAGAATTGGACAAGTAATGCTGCATTTGAGCGGTTGTTGCTTATCCCACATTTTTCTCACGGTATCGATTTCCGTTAAAACCTGCTCGGTTGAATGGCGAATAGCACAAGAAGTGCATTTGTAGTCTCTGAGATTAGGCAGAGGCAATGCAGGACGCAGAGGGTGCATAAGAGAAAACCTCAAGGCACATCAACTACAGATTATAGTATTTCATTCTCAAATTATCTCGTATTATGGCCGGTAATTTTACGAGGGAAGCCTCTTTCCGTAACCCAGCCAATCGCAACCATAGTAACTTTATTATGTAGAATTCCTCGAAAAATGAGTCTGAAACTATTTTAAAACTGCGGAGGACGCATTTGCGATTTTATATGAATTTTTGAAAAATGAATAAAATTTACGTACGAAATGCTCGAACTTTATCAGTCGTGGTTTTGACTCCAAAAGTGTGACGTTGGCAGCGCAGTGGGTTGCACTCCCGCCTAAAATTTTCGAGGTCTGGGTTCGATTCCCTTTGGTGACGAAGATTTTGCTGTTACTGTTTTGTTTATAGCGATAGTAAAAAGGTCACTCTTACGGGTATTTTAAAACGATTTTGAGTGCATGCAAACCATTATTATGAAAATTTTCCGATGTACTCTTTAAAAAAATTTCGAAGATAAATTAAAAAAAGATAAATTAACTTCTCCATGATTTGCAATCCTAAAGAGGGGAAAATTTTTTCAAAAAAACTTTTTTTGCTGAAACTTCCCCAGGGGGTTATTTCATGCAAGGAAACCGAATCTGAAATTTGTTTTGCTCGATTTTGCCGTTTCCAAGAGGTACGGTAGGTTTACGGTGAAGTCAATTTCTCTCGTGCATGGTAATACTTACCGATCTACCGTATGTACTGAAAATTACGAAATCAATCAAAACGCACCTCATATTTGGTTTCGTCGACACAAATATCCCCGAATTAGATAGTTCTAGCCAATTTGAAGCAAATCTGTCAATTACCGAAAACCAACCGTAACTCTCGGAAACCGTGAAATCGAGCAAAACGAATTTCAGATTCGTTTTCCTCGCATCAAATAACCCCCTGGGGAAAGTTTCAGCAAAAAAAAAATTTTTTTTGGAAAATTTTTTTCCTATTTGGCCTCTTTCTGATCGCAAATCGTGGAGTAGTAAAATATTGCCGAAAAATTTTCTTAAAGAGTACATCGCAAAAATATTATAATATAGTTTGCATGCACTCAAAATCGTTTAAAAATACCCGTAAGAGTGACCTTTACTATCGCTATAAACAAAACAGTAACAGCAAAAACTTCGTCACCAAAGTGAATCGTAAATTTTATTCATTTTTCAAAAATTCATATAAAATCGCAAATGCGTCCTCCGCAGTTTTAAAATAGTTTCAGACTCATTTTTCGAGTAATTCTACATAATAAAGTTACTATGGTTGCGATTGGCTGGGTTACGGAAAGAGGTTTCCCTTGTTAGGTTCTCATTAACAAGAAAAGAATAACCTCAATAAAATTACGTACTATGCAACGAGCGGAGTTCCTTAAATTTGGCCATTGTGGAGAGAAAGCATAGATTGCCAAAGAAGCCGAAGATCGTGAGGAGAAAGACGAAAAGAGCCGGGGCGATCATTCGAAGTCAGCTCACTTCTGATAGTAATTAGAAAGGCCTGCAATCTTTCTTCACGTCTATCATTTAACAAGTCGCATGTCAAGTTCAGAAAATTACACAGTACATACATATCTCTGCATACAGTCCCGCCCAACATTTCAGGTACATAGATTAATTAGATTAATTAGATTAATCTAAATAATCTCAATTGATTTTTCAGCGCTCAGGAGGCATTTCAATAGTGTTTTCAGGTCAATCTAGACTAATTCGATGCTTCCAAATACGTTGGTAATGTTATTTTCTTAAAACAAGTTGAAACTAACGAGAAAATTGATATTTTAGCCCGAAACCCCATTTAAACATGGAGCGCATTGCGCATATAATGCAGCACATTGCGCTCCATTTTCAAACGGGTTTCTGCTTAAAATATCAATTTTCTCGTTAGTTTCAACTTGTTTTAAGAAAATAACATTACCAACGTATTTAGCAGCGTCGAATTACTCTAGTTTGACCTGAAAACACTATTGAAATGCCTCCTGAGCGCTGAAAAATCAATTGAGATTATTTAGATTAATCTAATTAATCTAATTAATCTATGTACCTGAAATGTTGGGCGGGACTGTACATACATTTTAAAATGGGGTATAGGATAAAAGAATAAGATGCTGTGGTATACTGGAAGAAGCCTCTAAGAGTATCGTTGAAACCCCGCCTGTTGCGAGAAGCTACTCTTATATCTATTAATCTACGTTAGGCATGACAATCCGACATACGCAACTCATAACAGAACGTGGCTGAGGAGGGAGAAGGAGAGAGCAGTCTGGGAAGGGGATGGAAGACGGCAATTGGCAGAGCTAGAGACTTCCAGCCATCAGATGAAGTTGCGGGAGAAAAAATAGAACATAACAAAGAGAGAGACAGAGAGAGACAGAGAGACAGAGAGAGAGAGAGTGAGAGAGAGAGAGAGCAATCGAGAAACATATAAACATGGATATACAAATAACGTCTCTAGTGACTAAGTAGTTGACATTTTGTAAGTGGTCTCAGTAGTCTTGGAAATGAGCTGAGACGGCAGAAAAGACAGCAGAACTGTTCAAGATTATGATTTAGGATTAATAATCTCCGTAGCCTTTGAAGGTATTCTTGCCTTCGTGAACACTTTATTCGGAAAGATTAAAGAGAACTAAAATTTCTTTCAGATTTTGTGTGAAAGAATTCTCGATTTGCCATATTAATTTTATCACACTTTTTTCATTATAACAATATACATTAAAAGGATATAAATTGTTTTTACCGCCGATGGCTTCTGAAAATGCATGGTGATACACAAAAGTTAAAGTATTAATTACTTTGGTAAAAGTTGTTTAGCTGCAAATAATCTATAGAGAAGCAAATGAGTTCCTTGCTTTTCCCATTTCTCCTTGTCATCCTCCGCACTTTGCTTTGCACCTTCTTCTTCTTTTCTGTCATGCTTTTCTTTCCTCTTCCTGTATCATTTGCCATCTGACCACAAATCCCAGAATGGACCAGCCTACGTAGCTCCATCTTTCGTTCCCTTCTCGGATTGTCGTTTCACCCGAAATGGAGAGCTCAACCTCGTTGAAGCCTTCTAAAAGATAACTTACAACTTTATTTGTTACGAGATACAGAAAAAGAGTGGGATGGAAATAAATATACATACATATATAGAACGCGGGAATGGAAATAAATCCAGTGAGAGAAAGAGTGAGCTGAACTTCGACGGAGACACAAGAGAGAGAGAGAGAGAGAGAGAGAGAGAGAGAGAGAGAAGAGAGAGAGAGAGAGAGAGAGAGAGAGAGAGAGAGAGAGAGACTTTATTGGCAGGCGCCGCCGAATAAGCCATAGCACTCTGCGCCGTTCATCAACACTGATCATTCTCATCGTTTCCTCAAAAGAACTGGGTGACAAAGATTCTAGATTACAAATTATCATAAAGAACTATTTTAAGGATAAAACAATGGAGAAAGGAATTCGGCTATTAACAAAAAAACTTTATCCATTGTACAATCTATTTCATTTATTTTCCTTTTCAATGTGTATTGAAGCATATTTTTTTCTTTTTCTTCTTCCACTATCGAACCAAGTATCAGTAGAATTGAGTCTATCTACACATGTACCATTTTATAAATGATCCATAATTGGATAATTCCGCATGATGATGAATAGTGGAATATTTTAAAAATAATCGGACACTTAAAATGACAAGCCATCGTGCGGATTTCGGGATAATTGAGCAACAGCCCGACTACGGTGAGAGAGACAGAGAAAGTTAGATATGGCAAGATGGAAAGATAGAGAGAGAGAGAGTGTGTGTGTGAGAGAGATAGAGAGAGAGAAATGTAGTAAGCTGCAAGACTTGCTTTGTTTTCTCCTACCTTTCTGCCCTCTCCAATGTGCCACTTGGCATGGCGACTCTTTTCTCATCATTACTTTTTCATTGACATTAATCGATAGACTAAATTAGTACATCCGCTTTATTCAACTTGACTGATTTTACCAAAAGCTGTGCCTTTTTTACCCTTTGTAATAAGTGATAGCTCGCATGCAAATGTGTTCTAACGAGTCTTCCTTCTTCTGCAGGAGTGCGAGTGGGCAGTCGGGTTGTGATTGTGGGAAGGAAGCGGCTGGGGTGGCTCGCTTCTCTGCTTATTCTCTTCTTTTATCTCTGAGATGCACTCTTCCAATGAAGATGCCGTCGTTGCCAAGATTGACAAGTATCTGAATCTTCTCAAGGATGAGGACACAGTAAGCAGCTGGCTTCTTTTTCATGGAGTTGCCAATATTTCAATTAAAGATTGAGCATGCGTTGAATCGTCTCAAGAAGATTCCGATGACTGTTCAGTTGTTGAAGAGAACGGGCGCTGGCAAGGCATGTTTTATTTTAAAGATAATTACTGCCTACAACATTTATAGAAAGTTTAGAAAAAGCAGATTTCATTTCGCAGCGGAGTAATGTCGTTTTTAAGGCAGTGAACAAGATGCGCAGCCACGGCGAGTTTGGTGAACTGGCGGAGATGATTGTGGATGCGTGGAAGGAGGCAGCCAGGAATGACGAGGCCGCCACTCTTCACTCTTCGCAGAATCAGGACGCCTCCCCCCCCAACTCACACAGGGACCGCCATGAACAGTGAGCTTTTATTTATTTATTCAATGAATCATATGGAAAAGGCGGTACTCTTCGACTATCACTACCCCAGAGAGCCCATAAAAATATTGAAATTTGATTTTTCTCAGAAACATGGCCCAGGGGTTGTTTCATACGGGGAACACGAATATAGCATCCATTTTAAATTATAACGTAATTCATAACTGGGCTCAATAGCACTTCTTCCCAGCCCTTCATGCCCCAATTGCGACTCCCTTATCGAGATTAACAACGCGATCTGAGTCAAAATTGAATTCCACAGTTGTTACTATATGGCTTTTTTGATGACTTTATAATTAAAAATGAATGTTATATTCGTGATCCCCGTGTCAAGCAACCCACCCTTAGCCAAGTTTCAGCGAAAAAAAATTCAACATTTTTGGGGGCCCTCTGGGGTAGTGATAGTCGAAGAGTACCGAAAACGCAAAGTCCGAACGCACTACCCACTCAATTTTTGAGAATTTAATTTACATTTTTGGCTTTCCCACCCTATTTTTCGAAGCCTTCGGAGGTCTTATTATAATGTGACAACTAAAGATATTGAACGTGATGATTGCTAGATTCAGATATAAAAGTTGAGCGGAAAATGCAATGCACCGGGGAGAGTGAAAACAAGAGAGAGAGAGAGAGAGAGAGAGAAGTAATGAATTGAGATTCTCTCTCTTTCTCACTACTTTTCTTGTTTTTAGCCGCTCTGAAGATCGCAGGCGAACCTCTGACTCATCTGGAGCAGGCCCGAGTTCATGCAAGAAAGTAAGCACGTCGAATGTTCATTTAAAAGATATTTTGAAATAGTTTCAGCATTTCTTTAAAGTGCTGATCACGAAGCTTTTTAATCTTTTCCAACGTTTGTAGATAAAGCTGGAGCCTGGTCTCTCTGCCTTCGATGCTGCCCTTTCCGTTGGAGACAAGGTGAAGACGGAGCGGAAGAAGAAAATGAAGCCTTATGACTGGGCAAGGGATGCTGAGGTTTCACTTTCTACTTCTCTATCAATTCCACCTTCAATTCGTATGCCCTTCCAGCTCGACTCGAACTACCGTCCTTTGCCCGTTCTCAATCTCTCCGCCAAGGCTTCCATCGCCGCTCTCACAAGTAAATCCATTCTCAGGGTTACTGTAAGTCTTCTTGTAACCAGAAGATTGGCTTACGGTATTCTTGGATGTTGAACAAACGCGTGTTCGATTTGGCTTAGCCAAAAAGCAGATTGCAAAATGTTTGAGTTGATGGACATCGGTGAGAGGTAATAGAAGTGGTCATGAGTTGGCCTCGTCAGTCGTTGAAGATTGGCTTGTTTAGACGGCCCTTCGAATGGCTCAGCCCCTGGCGGTGACTTGGCCTTGGATCTGATCAAGCAGGGAAAGGGAAGACAGATTAAGGTCTACGCCGGCAGACGGAAGGTCATTCTTTATGTTGTTGAAGTTTTATTTATCTTTGTCCTCTTATGTGAAATTGAAAAGTAGTATTTGTTTTCCTTTAAAGGACGGGGAGAAACAGGAGATTCCGAAGCTCATGGACATGTGTATCCGAGTGCTGACCAACCACATCAACGGTCTCTTCCTTCTTCCTTCTTGAACTGAGTGAGATTCATTCTTTTTCTCCCTTCCTAGATATCGAATACACCGGGAACATTCCGTTCTTCCTGCTGAAGCCAGTGCTGGAGAAGTGTTCGGTCCAGCAGCTGCTCGGAATCGAGAATCGCAATCCGGTTCGTCCGCTTTGTTCTGCTTTCATTCCACTGATATTTCAAATTACTGCGTAGATTCCTCCAAATCCATAATATATATTTTATTTACTACACCGCAAAAAAAGGAAGAGAAACGCAATGCTTTTGTCTGATGCAGAAAAAATTGAAATGAACTTGGATTCCAGTATCTGGAAGAAGACACTTGCGAGCTCTGGGAAAAGCTCTGTCTCAAGCATCATCCCACCGGAAAGTCGAGGCGCGATGAAACCTGGAAGGTTCGCTACCAAAAAAGTGCCATTGAGGGGTTATTTAGTACTAGCTAAATTGTATACTATTGCTTGTCTAAATAATATTTTTCTCATTGAAACCTTACACTGGCAACGAAGCTGGGAAATTGTATGTTTTAGGAGACTTTCCTCCGCCTCGAGCAGGAGAATCAGAACAAACTGAAGATGCTGTCGAAGAGAATTGCCAGTTCGGGAGAGAAGACGGAGAAGCAACAGAGAACTGTTGGCATTTCGCTGTCTTATACTGAACCGTACTGTCTTCTGATACTATCGCTTTCCATCAACAGATCGTGTCTTAATTGTTTCTCCTATGTAGGCGTGTCTGGTGAATGAAGTGAAGGCTCCGCGAGAAGTGCGCCGCCGCCAGATCAAGAATGGAACGTACAGGTGGGAGATGACTGGGACTGGAGATCATTAGAATTCCACTTTTTTGAGCACTCCGAAAGAGATGCCATCTGCCCATCAAGTCAGCCAGGCACGCAAGCAGATCTTCAACAGTGGCACGAAGGCAGCTCTGTCGAGTCTCCCTTCCGATGTCCGCAATCTTTCGTCTTCTCTGGGATCTCATTCTGAGAAGAAGAAGCAACCGAAGAAGGGCGCACTCATGCTTAAGACTCTCAAGATGCTGGGGCAGCGAAGGAAGTAGAAAGGCAATGGTCTCTTCCTCCTTCTTCCCCTTTCTTCCCTTTCTCTCCACAGTCCGACCCATTTCTTCAATCCCACACTCCTCCCTGAAGCTCCTTTAATAAAGGTGTCATTGTTTATTTTATGCAACTGTTTTGATTTCCGCAGTATCCTGAAGTTGTAAATTATGCTTAAAATGCTATGTATGACCTAGCTGTGATTATGAGGTTTGCACCAAGGGTATTTGCTAGTTTGACTACGGTAGGAATTTAATTAGCATGGGTCTACAAAGTCATTTATCGATATTTTATCTATCATTTTTTTTTATCTATCATAATTGTATTTGGTTGTAATTATCATGGATGTTATGTCAGTGATTTTAGCTACAAGTGACGACTACCTTTGTAGTGTTCGGAATATGTGTTCCAAGTCTTTCTTCAATTGCAGCAGAACTACATTAATTTTTAGGGGTTTCCGTTGAATGGTTTTGCGTGTTTCCTTTTTATATGTTTCTAACTTGCGACAAAGTGCTTGCAATCCCGGTATGTTTATTCTCACTCATTCTCTTCAGATCTTAGCGTTCGTAGTCAGCCGGAGGCTTGTTAATAAATGACATTTATACGACGACTATTGGAAAGAATGACATCAAGAACCGAGTGAAAGAAGAAGTCTTCTGTCGTAGGTCATGTCAATATAATGTGCAAAAGAGGACAAATCATGTTTTTCCATGTAGTTTGGTACTTTCTCCCGCACGCTTCCCCTTATTCAAATGCAAATATTTGTACTGGTTGCACGATCTGAAAATGTTCACAGATGGAAGGACATTCCTGAATTGGTAAGAGAGAGAGAGAGAAGGAATGAAGAAGAGTAGGCGAGGAAGAGAGACCCAGGTGGAGAGAGGAGAGAGAGAGAGCAAACGAGTACAAGACAACCACTCACACAGGGAAAGTGGTCGGATCGCAGCGGGAATTCTTGAGGGAGGAGAGAGGAACGGGCCAGAGAAGCAGTGAGAAAGATTAAGCTAGACATCCATGGGAGAGGAGGGAGGGCGAGAGGTAGATGGAGAGAGAGAGAGAGCGATACGATAGGGGGAGAGTGAGTGAGAGAGAGAGAGAGAGAAATATATAGATATGTATATATAGAGAGAGTTTTTCGTTTGGAAAAATACAGTGAGTGATTGAGACAGACAGTAAGGTATACCACCCCAATCTTGCAGTTGAAATAGCAGGAGAATGAAAGCGCCTGGAGGGCCTGAAGCGATGGTCAGCAGGGAAAGGTGATAGAGAGAGAGAGAGAGAGAAAGAGATAGAAAGAATAAGAGAGAACAGGAGAGCGAGGGAGAGAGCGAGAGAGAGAGAGAGAGAGAGGGAGAGAGAGAACCCCTACCCAAAGGAAGAGGTGGAGAGCGCATGATGAGAAGATAGATAGACTACAGTATATGAGGATACGCGAGAGACGAAATGCGGTACAGAAGAGTTATTCTCTTCACATTTTGTAGGATTGCTGTATGAAGGAGGAAAGAGGAAAGAGAAGAAGAAGAAGAATCCCGCCCCTGAGGCAATGAGCAATCGCCTTTCGGAATGGCTGGAGTTTGAGCCAACCAGCTTGACTGCTGGCGAGTCAAGGCAGACCTGCCAAAAGATTTCAATCATTTTTTTCTGTTCTTTTATCGTGGCGATATCTTTCAATATATGGTTTAGTGGTTGTTTAATATTTTTGAGCAATTGAGAATTTTAAATTTAAAATACAATTCAAACAACTGCATCGGACTAGTTCGTGTATCAGTTTGATAAATTGTTCGATATGTCAAACAAAGTCTTTCAATCAATTGTTATTTCAAACAATTCGACAAACAATCTCGTATCAAACAATATTGTTTTAAAAATATTTTTATATGAACGTTGTTAACTCATCACCTCACCTTCTTGTTTTCTTAGGGAGCAATCAGAAGGGGAATAGACGAGCCCCGTGTCTGGAGAGGACTACGCAATGCAGAGAAGCTCTCTTTCACCCACCATCTTTCTTCTTCTTCTTCATCTTTTGCCTCATACGAGTCAGTTCATTTTCAGTATTGCAGACATTTTACATTTCAATGTATTGATCACTGTTTTGTAGCCATGACTCTTAAATTCGTCGCTCCCTACCATATTCTTTCCCATCTTCAGTCATTTCCTGTCTGAATCTCTTTTCTCTCATTTCTTGTCCCTCTTTATCGCCTGTTTTCTTCTGCCGCTACTTCTTTTTTACATCCCTATGGTGGCGCAATGAAGCTGAATTTGATTGTCTGACTCATTCTTTGCACTGAGAAAAGACCCAGATTCCAGCTGTCCTTTGTCAATCGGATGGGTCATTTTCTTTTCCGTCTCCTTTTTTTTTAATCCGCGTTCCGGATATTCCGCGTGGATGGGGACAATTACTTTGAATGCAAAGATTACATATCTGTCTGTTTTCTCTGGCTGGAGCTCTTCTCTCGATCTTCTCTTCTTGCATATTTTCTCTCCGTGGACGCCTCCTAATGGCCAAAGCTGAGAATCATCTTCGCCTCTTCTGTTTTGATCTCCTCATTACCACTTTGCTCCTCCTTCTCTCTTCATCTGCAATTCTCTCTCTTTCTCTTTCTCTCTCTCTCTCTCTTTTTCTTTCGCGCCCTCTCTTTCTCTATTTCTCTCTCTCTCTCTCTCTCTCTCTCTCTCTCTTTTTCTTTCGCGCTCTCTCTCTCCTTCTCTCTCTTGCTTCTTCCTTATCCACTTTATTCCTCACTGTCAGGCCGCTTCTTTTCCTTTCCCCACCTGAAGACGGCGGACGGGATCACTCGAATGTTGTGTTGATTTGCCGAAAGCGGAGTGGTAAGCTTGCACAATTGTGGAAGAGGGAGAGCGAGTAAGCGAGAGATAAAAGGAGAGAGTGATAGAAAGAGGGAGAGACAGAGAGGGCAAGAGAAAAAGAGGGAAGGAGAACAAGAGAGATCCTTACACCTCACAAATACAAACTTGGAGCTGCCTGGGGCGCATCTTCTTGAGAAGACCGGAAGAATGGGCTGAGTCTGAGATGCGGATTGTGGACACCAGCAGTGTCTGGCAGTAAAATAGGAAAGAGAGAAAGAGAGAGAGAGAGAGGGGTAGAGAGAGAGTGAGGTGGAGAGATCAAAGTAAAAAAGAGATGGACGAAGGAGATGTAACATTGGCCTTTTCTGGATGAATCTCTGAATGTTTGCACGTGCGTCCAGTTCAATGAGACTTGGCCATTGTTGCAGGACAAGTTCCTTTAACCATACCTTCTATCTTTCAAATTCTGTCACTTATTCTCTCTGCCTCTCTCTCTCTCTGCCTTTCTCTCTCTCTCTCTACCTCTCTCTCTATGTGCTCTCACGCTTTGCTCTCTCTCTCTATTTCTTTGGTGCTTCAAAACACCATTGTTGTATTAAACAATTAATTCCTCTACATGAACATAAACATTTCATGACTACATGGAATTCAGAAGGAAATTTTTTTAAAGAGATGATCTGGTGCTTAGTTTTGTTTCTCTACAGGTGCTTGCTCCGCTTTCGATGTCAGCCCCTCCACTGCACAGCAAATGGTGAGTGGAGTGGCGGATAACCGAGGAATGACAAAGGGAGAAGGACAAGCTACAGGCGTTCTTGCCAACCGGGCACTCGGACAACAGACACATGTTGGCAACACTGGCATGGCCATTGGAGGTTAGCAGAGGAAGGATAGGAGAGAGAGAAGAGAGAGAGTGAACAGTAGAGAAAGAGAACGGAGAGAAGAGAGAGAGAGAGAGAAGAGAGACAGAGAGAGAGAAGAGAGAGAGTGAACAGTAGAGAAAGAGAACGGAGAGAAGAGAGAGAGAGAAGAGAGAGTTTTGATCTCAACATTGGAGTAAACACAGGCAGTACAGTAGTCTGGGATGATACCAATGACAATTGGCTTGCACTTTCAGTTACCCTAGCAACAGCGGGCGGACTTGTTGAGGATGCAAACGAACTATTCTGCTACGATTTCAATGCGGAGTGCAGGTGGGGACGGAGAAAATGTGTTAATTAACGGAGAGAGAGAAAAAAAGAAAGAGTGAAGAGAATGTTAATATCTGCAGATGGCGCAACATGGAAGGATTTTTCGTGGACGAACTCGACTGGTATGAAGGCAGCGGATTTCTTGATCAAGGAAGACTTCAAGTCGCCACGGGCACTCACATCAGTCCAGGCTAGAAGATCTCTCTTTTGCTCTCTCCCTCTCCTCTCTATTCTCTCTCATATTATTGTGAGGAAAAGAGATCTCTCTTTCTCTGTCTCTCTCCTCCTCACTCTCTGTCTCTTTCTCTCGTCTTCTTTGTGTTCCGAATTAATGACAGTGTTTGCAGAAGGGGCGTACGCGATAGTGGCCACTGACCAAGTCCAGCTGCCGACATCCAAGGCCATCCTCGTCTCTGACGTCATCGCCTGCCAGCTTGGCCCTGGCGAGATCAGATTTCTGTTAGTGATTTCAGCTTCTTTCTTATCCTCTCATCATCGACTTTCTCCTTTCCTCTTTGAGTTTCTGGACGAGTCCGCAGGTGCAGATGAAGGTATGCGTGAAGCGGACCTCCAAGCTGTTTGGTGACTACGACTACTGCTCTCCGCCCGTGGAGGGACCCGATCCTGGGCCTGCTCACATGTCCATTCCGGATCAGGGCAGACAGCCATTCCAGGTGGGGAGGCCAACCATGGAACTCTCTCATCAGCCCCTTTCCTCTGCCAGGTCTACGTCATCGCCGACAGCTTCATCTTCCAAGCTGCGAATCTGCAGGGGGGCTTCGCAATCATCGACAACCTGGAGTACTACGCAGAGATGTGTCCTCCGCCCACTGCCTCTGCTTCTGCCTCCGCTGCCTCCCCTCGCCGCTCTCATGTCAGTCACACTATTTCAACCCTCATTTACATTTACTCATTTCAAAAGTTTTTATTGTTCAAATGTTTTATAAATGCTGTTGCAAGATGGGAGGGCCTCCCTTGGTCTTCATGCCTCCGGGAGTCTCTGCTCCAGGAGCACCGCCAACCGAGTCTCCGAAGCTGATTCAGCTGCCCGAGCCTTCCTTCGGAGGCATGGCGGGCATGAGTCCCAGTGAACCTTCGGAGGAGATGGAAACTGGTCCCGGACAACGGAGGATGGTGTTGCATAGCACTGTTCGTTTCTTCCATCAGCTTCTACATAAACTACGACGACATCTCTTGCCAGATCACTCGGCGCGGGCCGCTGCCGGGGGCTACTGAACAAGCTGAAGAAGAAGAGGAAGAAATAGTTGGACCCCCTCCGGTGCCCCCTCCTTCCTTTCCCAAGACTTTGCACAGGCTCCCAGGTATGAATATACATTCTTGCTCTCTGTTC
This sequence comes from Allodiplogaster sudhausi, assembly GCA_945643635.1. Classification (NCBI taxonomy): domain Eukaryota; kingdom Metazoa; phylum Nematoda; class Chromadorea; order Rhabditida; family Diplogasteridae; genus Allodiplogaster; species Allodiplogaster sudhausi. The sequence continues at coordinate 2,398,015 of CALZFC010000262.1, read as the reverse complement.
CTCAATGTATTTCTTTCTACAGAACGACGTAGAACCTCGCCGTCAGTTGCCGAAGTGTTGGAAGGAGGGAACACGGAAGCGGATGAGAAAGAGGCTGAAGACGAAGAAGAAAACAACGACTTCACTCCCGCAACAGTAAATAAGCTGCGTCGAATCCACGAGGTTTCCAAAATGTCTGATGAGATTAACATTATCTGTTGGACTTCCTCTTTCAAACTACAATAATTCACACCTCCACATACTGGAAAATGACTGGTTGATTTTTGAAGACAAAATTCGTCACATCTTCGATATTTATCTTTAAAAAAATACACACATACTACATATGTATTTACATACATATGTATGAATGTACATAGATATCTACATATTTATGTACATACATACATATGTATGTACTACATATGTTTAAAAAAAAAAACTCAGATGACAGACGATGTGGAAGAAGCGGGTGATGTGATGGAGATAAGAGAACTGGAAGTTTCGCCAGCAAAACAGAGGAAAGAACAGGCGGATGGGGTGCTGAACTCGGTGGAGAACGGCCCGCTTTTCAGGAAGGGATCGGCCATTCGAAAGGACGCCTGCGAGGTATGCAGATTGCTGAATAGATTGAAGGCATCATTCATTGCAACCTTTTGCAGGTGCTAAACTGCCGCTTCGAGCGAGGCGACTGTGCGAGGTTTCTTCTTTGGAATGATTAGCAGCCAGCTTTTCATTCCCTCTACATTGACTTGTGCTTTCGAATCAATATCTGATTGCCATTCAGCCTCGTGCGCGGGACGGATTGGCGCGTATCGGACAGAGCAGTCGGGAATCCACTGACGGGAATTCGTGGAGATGCATCACTCCTGCCATACAACAAGGGTAGGTACTCTCACCAATGGGTACAACTACTGATTAGTCATACAGTACGGTATTTTTGAGACTCTCTAAAACGCAGCAGAGTTGAGTGAATGAATTAGACCCTTGCTGTGTTGAGATGGCTCATTCGCATACACAAGGGGCCCTCGCTCCAATGCCCGTCTGCAGACTCCTCCTTTCAACCTCGGCGAGGACGCCTACTTCATCTTCGCATATCACAAGGTATCTTCCATTCCGAATATCTCTTGTGACTTTAGTTCGTTTCTCTATTCAAGTTGATATATAATAAGAAATGAAGTTGCTTGATGGATGTCTTGAGGTGGACCAGCATAGTGTATTCCGTGTGTACGCGAGGCCGAAGGGGGAGCCGCACGAGTACGCCCTCTTCGAGGCCCCCGTTCTCAGCCGCAACTCGAGTCGGCGATGGTTCAAGGAAGGCCGTCTTCTGCCCGCTGGCGACTACGACTTTGTCAGCATTTCCTCTCTTTATTAGTTCATTCTTCAATTTTGTTTTCTAGCAGAGTACAATTTCCCTCTTTGTTTTGTCAGCCCTCTCTGTTAACATGCAAAATGGACTAGAATGCGCCTGAGTACGCATGAGTTGCCTCCAGGATTCTATTTTTTTTTCTCTCTTCCTGCTCTCCCTAGTTTGTTTCTGCATCTCTTCTTTCTCTCACTCCCCTCTCTCTCTTAATCTTCCACCGTCTTTCTCCTTCTTTTCCTCCCTCTCTTTCTCTCTTACTCTCTTACTCTCTCGTACAGATTGCCTTCGAAGCCCGCGCCCTCCCCGCGAACAACTACATTGGAGTCGACGAGATTCTGGTGCTGGACAAGAGCCGTCAACTTCTCTGTCGCGACAAGAGATAGACACTTTTCTGTTCATTTTAGATCACTAACGATTTTTCCACATCCTTTTATGCTCTTTTCGTTACTTTTTATTGCAAATATTCTTCGAATTATCAGCGACTTCTTTTTCTTACTCTTTTAGTTATTTATATGTACTTAATTCAGCAATTTTCTGAGACCGTTTGCCCCGTAAATTGTTGTGAAAGAAAGTTCTTCATTCGTTGAATGAAGTCGTAACTGGTAGTTCGGGGAGACCCGCTGTGATATCCTTCGAACTCTTTTGTTGATGCCTTCTGTTTGATCCGGTGCTCTTCCAAATCTGCCTTTCCACTTGTGTTTCTTCCTTGTTGCTTCTTCTTTACCATAGAGTAGATCTTTCTTCTCTTCTCTTCCACTTCCTCCACTCTTTTGCACCAAGAAGGGACCTCTCCATTGGCGCAATAAATTGCCCGGTCATTCCAAGTCCTCGCCTGGAATAATACAGTATTGTTATCCCGCTTAGCTTGTTCCCTGAAATATCTACTTGTTTTCAATCTCGCAATTTCCACATTTGGGAAGTGAGCTTTATTCTTGTTTAGTAACGTCAATTGCAATACATCAGTAATAAAGTTGACTCCCTTCACTTCAGTCTATAGACGGAAGGGCCAGAGTGCGGGGCCTGTCTCGGGGAATAAATGCCCGTGGCCAGCCAGTCCGACTTTGGTCCTCTTGAAGGGGAGGATGAAGGGATGAAGGATCTCTCCATTCACACTCAAGGCCAGCAGACTGTGCAATCTATCCTCCTCAAGGCAACTTGGTCCCTGTGAAGGGAAAAGAGGAACATCTTCATAATTCATAGTCGAATATACGCTTTGCCACTAAACAGAATTGTCGAGTAAATAACGATCGGTTTTTGAGCTTGACAGAAAGAAAATTTTGTTTCCGTCACACCGAAATTAGCACTCATTCCATGAACCATCTGCGGAACATTTCATATTATGGTCACAGCCCCTGCTCATATGTACTTACTATTCCAGTTCAGTCAACCTTGCGCAGTCTCTTTCTCTCTCGCAGTCTCTCCTCTGCTCCTTTCTTCCTCTCTCTCCTCTCTCGCAGTCTCTTCTCTGCTCTTTTCTTCCTCTCTCTCCTCTCTCGCAGTCTCTTCTCTGCTCTTTTCTTCCTCTCTCTCCTCTCTCTTCGTCTCTCGTTTCTCATTGCTCCATCGCATTTACGCTCTCCTAGTTCGGATGGTCACTGAATTGTGCACTGGACCTACCCGAGTCATCTCTTCTCAAAGAGTCAATTCCTCAGCTCGGAATCAAGTACCTCTGCAACTGCTGAGATCTTCGACGTTATTCGTTATTCATCTTTCTTAGCTTGTTTGGTGATTTACCCGATATTCTCTTTTCCCGATATTTTCTTTCCCTCCTTTTTGTTCTATTCATCCCCTACTCTCATTATCTTACCTTCCCTCATTCACTCTTTCCCCTTTCTCAATCTCTCTCTCTAAATGCCTGTCTCTCTCTTTCTCTCTCTCTCCATCTCGCTGTCTCTGTCTCACCCTCTTGCTATCTCTCTCGATAAAACTTACTCACACGTGAAGTAAGTTGCTTCACGTCATGTGTTTCTTAGTTCGCCGCGCCCTCCAGTCGTGTCTTCCATCTTCCGTGTTCCTGATGCCTTCCCTTCTCCAATAATCCTTGCCTCAGTCTGTTCTCTGCTTACGCACTTCTGCTACTCATTTTCTGCAAGATTAGCTTCATAAGTATATAAAATAAATATGCACATTTTGTATATCAACTCACGAGCCTAGTTCTGTGCTTTCTATACTTGATGAGAAAGAGATGATGAGAATGAAAGACCGTATCAAATGAATAAGAAAACAGAGACTTCAAGAGAGAATGACTAGTGGCTTCTCTTATTCTCTTGCTTTATTGACGAAATTCAAAAACATTCCTCACCATTTATGCCAAAACAGCTTACAAGATATGTTTATCCGCAGTGTTCCTTAAATTAATAGACATGAGAAGACATTTAACAGACTGAAATGCGCAATAAGATAAAATAAGAGGCACTCAACAAGGCCGCAAATTGATAAGGGCACCAAGTGATAACATAGCAATTAGTTACATGAAATAAATATAACACTAACAGACTAATTGAGGGTCTACTAGAGGGAAAAGGATTCTTTAATTAAGGCGATCAGATGGCAACGATAAATCAAAAAGTTTGTCAGGCATTCTATTCCAATTGTCGACAATAAGATTTAAGCTATCAAAAAATACAGCTCACAGGATTTATCATAAGAAAAAATGAACTATGCATGTATCTCTGCTGTTGCCACTCCGCTCGTTTTCCCTCAGGCCAACCCTTTTCTGAAACATTTGCGACTTCCGCTTCCTCCTTGAAGTGGATCCGGTGCAGTCAACCAACTGAGGAAGTCTGCCACCTCTACAATTGTTATTTTACTTTTCTTCCAAACTTTTCTCTCTCTCTCTCTCTCTCTCTTTCTCTTTGCTCGCTCTCCCCCCTTTACTATCTTTCTCCCTTTCTTTTCTCTCTCTTTTCTTACTATCTCTCTCTATCTTTTGTTCTTGCTATCCTCGTACTATCTCTCCTGCGCCCAGAATGCCGTGGCATTTTTGCATATTTGATGGCGCACTCCATTCTCCTTTGCTACTCTTTCTTCGCAACGAGAAGACTCTAGCAACATTTTCTACGAGCCTTCTCTGTAGATTTCATGCCTGATTCGAGCTTGGTTTGCAATATATCCATATGTATTTACCATTTCTTTATCTTTATTTATATCGTCTCTTATGTAAACAGTGAATTCGTAGGAATGTTTACAAGTATGTACACATACATATAAGCTTATTTATGTATGTATGTACATACATATTTAGAGGGGCAACAAGTTCTGTTTTGATAAATCGGATAGAGGATTATTTTATATTTGTATTTTTTCGCGATACGGGTCTTCTTCGCTCCGATTTTCTTCTTCTTAAAACAGAGCAAAGCACAACAACTCTTCACAGAAACGCTGCAATTATCTATTTTGCGATGCGGCGGATTTGAAAGGAGAAAAGGGGAAAGCGACCCAATGGAAAGGTGGCGGCTACTGAGGAGAAGAGGGAGAAGGAAAGAGAGAGAGAGAAAAAGAGAGAGGGAGAATTAGAGAGAGAGAGAGAGAGAGAGGGAGAGAGAGAAAGAGAAAGAGAAAGAAAGAGAGAGGGAGAAGGAAAGAAAAATTGTGCGAAAGAGAAATGTTGAAAAGAAAGTGAGATGAGAAGGGAGAATGAGAAAGCTAGCAAGTTGCAGCATCGTTTTCGCGCGTTCTTTATCCGCCGTTGGCTAGTTTATCCACGTCCTTTGACTGCATTTCCGAGTTGAACATTCTGCAAGTTTCATGTAAATTGAGAAGAAGAGAGGAACAAGTAGAAGAAAAATAGAGAGAGAAAGGTAGAGTGAAAGAGAAAAAACGGGGAAGAATGTAGAAGAGAGAAAGAAAGAGAGAGAGAGAGAGATCAAACGAAAGAGAAAAAAACTAAGAAAGTGAATAGTATTCAGCGACTAGTGGTTAGCAGCCAACTCTCTACCGTTTACTTGTCATCTACCATAGAGAGCCTTCTTCTTCATAAACAAGAACCCTCGCATCCAAACTAAGCCTAATATCCTCCATATCAAGAGAGAATATTCTGGTGCATTTCTCAGTCCATCTACCGTATCCTCGATTATCTGGGCTAACACAAATACAAAAAATAGAGAAGAACCGTGAAAGTTGCGCACTTATGGCGTATAGCGAATGAATGATTGGCTCAATCTCTATTTCCTCGGGTTGGGATGAGCTTCTTTCTTCCTTCTTCTTCTCACTTTCTAATAATTCCGTTCTTTGTGATTCTCCTCTCCTCTGTACTTTTGCTCCCTTGCAAATCTGCTGGAATTCATTGAATGAATCCTGCAGATGTTCTGCATAAGTGGAATGCATGAAGACGCTTATATTAGTAGTGGAAACGCTAAGAAAAAATAAAGAAGGAGGATTCTAACGTACATTTCGTCGTTCGGAGAAGAAAGAAGATAAGCAAGTTATCACCGCCTCGCTGACCACGTTGGGATGGGGAATTAAACTGTTTTGTAATGGGGAGAAAAAGAGAGAGAACGAGACGAGAAAAATACATAGAGAGAGCAAAGAAGAAGTAAACAGTGTCAGAAAGCAGGAGAAAGTCGTGTTCTGCTGTTAGCTTCAATGTTCAGAGTCCTGAAGGGTGCTAGGGAACAGGCAGAACCACTCCTTCTTCTCTCTGGAAGGTGCTAGGGAACAGGGAGAACATGAGGAAGAAGGGAAGAGTCCTTCCTGCCTCACGCTCTGCCTCACTCCGCGTCACTTTTCACTACTACTTGTCTCATATGCAGATACTGAATGTCCATGGCGGGTCAGGGGAGGGGAAACGGCAAAGATTACGGGTGTCTGGCCATGCGGTTACCCTCTGGCCTGCTATTTAGTCTGCTTCCTCTCTCTTCCTCGCCTTCCTTCTCGCTCTCTTTCTCTCTCTCTCTCTCTCTCTCTCTCTCTCTCTCTCTTTCTTTCTTTCTATCTTTCTCTCCCTCTCGCTCTTCTCTCTCTCTCTCTTTCTCTCTCTCTTTCTCTATGTTTATATCCCATCCCCCCGGTAGAAATGCACGTTAAATGATAGACTCGTTTTGGTTTTGAGCTTCATCGTACTGCCAAAGGCTCCTTCATCTCTGACTTTTTCCCTCTCTCGACTTTTCAAAACCTTAAATGATACATAGATTTCTAATTTGTGATTTGATTCCTGACAGCTTTCTTGGATATCCCTAATCCTCTTGCACGAATTCATGTGCATTTATTTATTGCTTGAGCGCTCTCTCTTGCAATTTGCACGCGTAATCTGCTGCTGGAAATATAATACGCTGACCATCGCTGCACGAGATGTAGAACTGGTAAGTACTTTTCTAAGAAGTTTCCTCTATTATTTGAAGGTGAAGAGAGAGACAAAGAGGAGTGGTGTACTCTGGGGTCACTAGAGGAGAAAAAGAAATGGAGTGAGAGAAAGCTAGTGTCGAAAGGGAGTGAGAGAAAGAAAGGAGAGAGAGGAGAGAGAGAGGGGGGAAAGGAGAGAGAGGAGAGAGAGAGAGGGGAAAGGAGAGAGAGGAAAGAAGGAGAGCGATAACCTGCGCTGTTCTCTGCAACGTCAGCCGACCCTTCTCGAACGACGGAAACGACGCCCGGCCAAGCAGAGATAATTGGTCGGATTAGCGATGAGAGTTTGTGAGAGAAAGTGAGGAACGATGGAAAGAGGCAGAGAGAAGAAGAGAAGCAGAGAAATACTGACAGAGACTGAGAGAGAGAGAAATGAGAGAAATGGACAGAGGTAAGGAAAGTGGAGATCTAGGAAGGCAAGCCGGCGGCGCTTGAAAGAGTTGACGACTGTGTTGACTGGAGTGCGGTAGCGTCTTCCCAGTGAAGAGCCCTTAAATGGGGATGAGCCCTTTTCTCTCACTCCTCACTTCTGTTGCATTTCACAGCGAGAAGGAATATCTTAAATTTTTTTAGTGAGACTGTTTGATGCAAATAAAATTTTCTGAAGCAAACTAAAGAAATGAGAAAAATTAGAAGAGAATGTGAGAAAAGAAAGAGAATAGGGAAGAGAATGAGAAAGAAGCACGGCTCCTTTTCCTCGTTATCCCGAATATATGTACTTCCAGCTGTCATTCATGACCGAGCTATTGTTGTTGTTGCTTCGCCCTGTGACTTCTTTCTGCTTGTCCCTCTTCTCACTCTCTCTTTTTCTCTACATTTTTTTCTCTCGCACTTTCTCTCTCTCTTTTTCTATCGCTCATTCTCTTTCTCTCTCTCTTCGCCCCAAGTGACCTATTAAGGTGTGCCCCTTGGCAGAGAAGCAACCCACCTGGAGCTGCTGCACTGGTGGGCCTCTCCGCATCCGCATCCTCTTCCCATGACAACATTTGATTGACCCGTTCCCTCTGCAGTCCTGAAGCGCTTCCTTGCAAATACAGTCCTTTTGCATTAGTCTTCCTTACCTGCAATCCAAAAAGGGTCCTTTTTAAACTGTTAAATAGACACAAAAGCTGTTCAAAATCTTTCGTTGTGAAAAAAATGTTTACTCGCAGTATTTTTATATATTTTGTTTCTAAGATCATTCGCAAATATATTTAGAGTGTTGTAGACAACTATTGAAGCGAATTGTTTGGAGAGACCAGTGGAGAATGAGCCACGGGGAGTGCCCGTTGCAGTACCTGTAATCTTTGCTGCTCCCGGTCAATGGCCCCCGAGGGGAACTCCATAATTGCAACAAGCTTCTCCGCTTGCATAGCTGGGCTATTGTCTTTCCCTCTTTCTACGCTCTCTTTCTTTCTCTCTTTCTTCAACTATGCTCTCTCCACGTTCGCTCTTTCCCTCTTACGCACTTGCTTTCTCATGCTTCTCCATCACTTCCTGCTCCACTCTCTTTCTACTCGTCTAGAGACCACTCTTATCCTCCTCTCAAGCTCAGAGGAAGAAGCAAAGACGACCGTATCCCCGGCTAATCACAGCGTACTTTATTTCTAAAGGGTTCCACGGCCTGTGATACATTCGGAAAGTGACTCTTCCTCCTGCTGGCTACCAACTAGCTTAGTTCAGTTAGCAAGAGAGACGTAGAGAAAGAGAGAGAGTGAGAGAAAGAGCTATTGAGAGAGAAGGTAGAAAGGCAAAATGAAGATACATACATAGAGAAAGAATAGAGTGGGAGAACAAAGGACCCAGGTCTTTCATTCTGTATCATCCTCTTTTTAACTCTATGCCGGTTTCCCTGCTTTCTCGGTCTGCCTCTCTCATCTCCCTTCTCTCTCCTCTTTTCTCTGCGAATTCATCATGTTCTCAAGCTTCACGATTCCACTAAGCGTTTGTGCAGGCCGGCATGATCCGTCATGCGCATCTTCTCTCTCTCTCTTTCTCTCTCTTTCTCCGTCTCTCTCTCTCATTCTCTCTCTCTCTCTTCTCCTCCCTGTCTCCCCCTATCTCTCCCCTTCCTTGTCCTTCGACTTTGTTGATACTCATTCGTCCACTCTCGACATACTTCCTGGCAATCGTTTTCCTGATTGGAGTATTGTGCCCACTGGCCAGAGACAACACGTCATTCTTCTGCTTCAATTTCATAGAGCAAGCCCGTGCCCTCTTTCAACTTGCGCATCATCGCTCTTAGGATCTGGACTTCAGAAGGGAGAGAATGAGGGGAGAGAGGGAGTGAGGGGAGAGAGAGACAGAGTGAAGAAGAGAGAGAGCAGCAGAGATTGGAGTGAAAGATAAGACAAATGCCACGGTTGCAGATCAAAAATAAAGGATCGTATCAACCTCGGGAATTCTTGGTGTGATTCGGTAGCAACGAATTCTTTTTGTTCTGCAGCCAAGTGGTTGAGTGTGTGGTGGAATGTCAATTCGTCTAATGGTTCTCCTGGCCTTTTCGTTCCAATCCTCGACACCGCCACAATCTCATTTCCTGCATTGTTTCTCTTTCTCTCTTTTCCTTTTCTGCTCCTTTACTCTCTCTGTCTCTCTCTGTCTCTGTCTCTGTCTCTCTCTCTGCCAACCAAGTCGACCAATTCATTTCACTCATTGGCTCAGACGCCTGTGCACGATACTGATGTCAGAAGGGATTCTGATGCTCGCTTTACGACATTTGCTTTAGACTCACTTGCTATCATGCGCAGTGAACGCCATGCTGGAGTAAGAGAAAGAGAGCGAGAGAGAGAGAGAGAGAGAGAGAGAAAATGAGTGAGGAGAGAAGGGAAGGGAGAGTCGGAGTGTTCGAGTAGAGTTAAACCAATTGGCGGAGGTTCAGCTTGCACCTGCTCGTCTGATTTCTCCATAGCAATAACTAAATAGGTCTGCAGAAAGAGTTCGTCAGTGGCGGCTGTTTGCTTCATTCGAAGGAGAAGTTTTCCCTTATATTCTTTCCGCTATTTCCAATTCATTCCCTTAATTACCAAAACAATTTACACTAAAATGCATATTTGTTGTGGTGTCGAAAGGTCCCCTTCGCTTGTATTGTTTCAGTCTTTTTTAAATCATTTCTTTTTGTCCACTCTTAGCGTTTCCACAACAGGCAGTCCACTATTCTGCATGAAGCGTCTCTAGGAACAAAGAGCACACTTTCAGTAGAAGGGAAGCATAGAAAGCGAGTGGATAGAAGAAGAGAAAGGAAGAAAAACTAATATGAACGTAGAGCAGCTAAGAAGGTGCAAAGATACTTAAGTGTAATGGACATAAATATGTATGTACATTTATACATACATATCTGCAGCCTGCGATTCAAAAAGAATAGTGAGGACGAGGATATAAATATTCTCATACACTTTCCTATTATCCTGTTTCTGAATTTCTCATTGTTACCGGAGTCGAGCTCTCCGCTTGGTTATCTCTTGGCTCTTCCAATGAAATGCACGTTGAGACGCCCTCTAACTCGTCCCCCCCCCCAAGTGTAGGGAGATCTGAGATACTCCGAACTCCAATCTCTCACTTCTGATTCCCCTTCCCGCCCCCGAGGGAATTGGCCAAGACACAACAGAAGCGAACCGCCAACGGCAGACTCTCTGGAGATTCCTCCACATTCATTCCCAGTCTACCATCTCACTCTCTTCTTTCTCCTTGTCTCTCGCTTTCTCTCCTCTTCTCTGCTGTCACAACTCTCCCAATCTTATGGAGGCGTTTATGACAAATTAGAGACGTTTTTAGGCGTCCTTTGTCACTGTCAATACCGCCTTTTTCTCTAAACCTCTCCGTCTGCTTTTATCTTTTCAGATTTCAGTGTTCTTATCTTTTTTGAATTTATATGTTGGCATTCTTGCTACTTAATCTTTTTTGACTTGACGTTCGCTTTTCGCTGTTCTCTCTGTTTGGCTGACCTCCAACCAACCCAGACTTCCCCTCTGCACTTCCCTCCTGAAAATACGCAGTTACAATCAAATCAAAGCAAAGTATTCCCGAATTCACGATGCATATAGGGAAGAAAGAAATGAATTCATCGCACTCAGACTGCGGAATTGCAGAATCAGACAGGGTATTTTTACAGTTCCTTCCTCTCTTTATCTTCTACTCTCTTTTTCTCTTCCTCTTCCTTTTTATCTTCCTGTCTCTCTTCCTTCTTCCCTCTCTCTTTCTCTTTTCTCTTCTCCTCTCTCTTTCTATTCTCCTCTATTTTTCTCTTCTCCTCTATATTCTCCCCCCAGCTACATATGTACGTATGTACATAGATATGTACGTCAGGTCGAACTACCTTTCTTCCATTCAGCGTTCAAGATCTGTGATTTCATCGTTATAACATCTATAATTTAATCCCTCCGTCTACTTGGTAACTTCGCTATTTCTCAACGTAATAGGTTGGTTCCCTCCGTCAACCCCCTCCGTTGCTTTAATCGGTCATTTGCATTGTAAGTACATGAGAACTACTACTCAGGGCATGCGCGGCGCAACCCCCTCCCTCCCCTCCATTCTCCTTGCAGTCTTTCTCTTTCCTTTCCTCACCAATCCACTCACAGTTTTTTTCTACATAGCTTCTGAATTTCACACTATGCATTGCAAAACTTACAAATTTCAACTCTAAGTCCAATTTCGAATATTGCACATTATTTCTTTTTCAACGTGCGGTTTCAACATAAACACGCATGCATATCTCCCTCTCCTCACTTTCCCTCTCTCTCTCCTCCCTCCCACTCCCCTTCCCTCTCTCCCCTCTCACTCTCCTACTCTCTCCCCTCTCACTCTCATACTCTCTCTCCCCACTCTTCTCCCTCTACGACTCTCTCTCCCCACTCTCTCCCTCTCCTACTCTCTCCCCTCTCACTCTCTCTCCCCACCCTCCCACTCCTCTTTCCTTGCTCCCCCTCTCACTCTCCTACTCTCTCCTCTCACTCTCCTACTCTCTCCCCTCTCACTCTCCTACTCTCTCCGCTTTCACTCTCCTACTCTCTCTCCCCTCTCGCTCTCCTATTCTCTCCCCACCCTGCCATGACTTGTCTTCTGTCGACATGGAATGATGCTGCTCATGCTGCTTATCCCTCAGGGGCCATTCTCGCCATCTCCTCTGGATTTCTGCCAAAGCGCGCCCACTCTTTTTCCCGCTTCTTTATCTCTTTCACTACGGCATTATTCTCGTATCGCATACCTTTTCTCAATCTCTCTTTCTTTCGTCTCTCCCTCTTCTCTCTTTCTCTGTCTCTCTTCCCTCTCACTCTCTTCACTCCCCCTCTTCTTACTTTCTCTGTCTCTCTTCCCAGTCCCTCTCTCTCCTCTCTTTCTCTGTCTCTCCCCTGCCATCCATCTTCCCTCAAGACGATTGTGGTATGCCGCGTATTCTGCTCTTCATTCTTCCTATGCTTCTGCTTTTCCCCCTTCCTCGCCTGCCCTCTTCCCATCCTTCTTCTGAGTTTTGTCTTGTTTTGACAACCTTGTCTTATTCGTAACATTATTGCATTAATTCCTCTGAGAAATGCTTGTATATTTAAAGGGCAAATGTTCTGTTCTTTAGCCAAGACAGCCGCATGAACGTATTTGCGTTCAATTTTTGGCAAAAGGGCTCTGGGATGCTTTTACACTGTTACTGTTGCTTATATAGAGCTTGTAATGGCATACAAATATCTTGAAGTTATACTTAGTTCTCGTGCCAGCAAGCTCTCATTCTGTGTACATACATACATATCTATGTATGTCTATCCCTCCAAGTATTCAGCCCTTCGCAGCTCCAGGTATCAATTTCACCTGTTTGAAGTGTTTCACTTGTGCTATAGAATCCACCCTTTTTTAGCCGGCAAAAACTTCCGTACATGTTTATGTTATCCGGGAGCATTGTTCTCAATTCACGGATTTCGGGTAGAGAGTAGCGGGTAAATAACAGTGGAGGTTGTTGGGAGATAGAAACAAGGATGGATGAGAAGAAAAGAAAAAAGTGAACGAAATGCATATCTACAGAAGAGAGGTTTGGAAATCAGACGACCGGGGAGAGATTCCGAAAGGAAAGGAGGATTAGAGAAGAGGCAGAGAGAAAGAGAGAAACAGAGAGAGAGAAAGATTAAGAGAGTAAGAGAGAGAGAGAGAGAGCGAAAAATGAGAGCTCTGCAACCTCCTCTTCTGTCTTCTTTCACGCCTCATTTGCAGTAGAAAGCTTTCCTCCTTCTGCCACCCTTCTCCTCTCCTCTCAGAGAGCGGAAACTCGACTATCATTCTCTCTGTTCTCTCTGAAGCCAGTGAAAGAGTCCAGTAGGAAATTACACATGTGTACGATAAGAATGTGTATAAGAAAAGCAACCTCAAAAAAACAACTCAGAAATTAAGTGATAAACTGATTCTCTCCAGCATGAAGTGAGAGAAAAAAACGATTACCCTAAGGGATTAATTGAGTGGGATCATAGATGATTTCACAGCGGCTGCGAAAAAGTACACGCAAATAAGCGGAGGATTTGCCTAATTTTGGCGCGCTCTCTCTCTCTCAATTCTTCTTCATCCTTCTCATCACCCTCGGTCCATATCTCCTCTCTCTCTCTCTCTATTTCTCTTCTTCGCTGTTACTCTCTCTCTCCCTCTATCTCGTTGTCTCGTCCTCTGCGTCTCTCTGCGTGGATTCATCCGGTTTCGAAGCGGTGGGCGTTTCGGAGCCGGTCGAACCAGTTGGTCTGCAATAGCAAATATGCCTTAATCAAATCGCCTCCTGTTCCGGCTTTTCCTTTCTTTTCTCAACTTTCATTATTTTGTAACAGCTGCTTGTTATTTTCTTGGAGAGAGAGCGGAAGTAGTCTTTCTTCGCTGATTCTCTCTCATTTCTGCAACCATCTCTGTTTATCAATAGATTATCGGAGATCACGGCAATATTGTCTGCCTTTCCACTCTCTCTCTCTCTCTTCTGCTCTCCCTCTCTCCATCTTTCTCTCCCTCTCTCTCATGCACGCTGTATCTCACCCCCCCCCCCCTTTTCTCATTCTCTCGCCAGCTTGATTAGTATAGAAAGCAGCTTCGATGACGATTTTTTTTGCTCCTATTCGTCGAGTCATTTTGGATAAAATCAGGGCAAAGGAACACCGAAGACGAAGGCTGAGCACTCTTCAGAATCTCATCTTGGTCAGTCATATCAACTATCATCCTCTGTTCTCTCGCTCTCTCTCTCTCTCGCTCTCTCGCTCTTTCACTCTGTCCCTCTCCCTCTCTTTTGCGCTCTCTCTCGCTCTTTCATTCTATTTCTCTATTTCTCTCTTTCTCTCTCTCCCTCTTTCGTGCTCTTTCGTTGTTTCTTTCTCTTTCCGTGTCTCCGTCTCTGTCTCTCTCTTTCTCTTTCTCTCACTGTAATTCTTTACATAGCCGAAATACGTCGTTGAGGTGCTTTTGCTTCCCTCCTATTACTCATTTTTCCGTTGATTGCTGTAAGCTTGCCTTGTCGAATTTAACTATGATGCTTATAAAGTATAATAGAATGCGACTCTCTTGCGTCGATGGTTAATCACAAATCATCGCGGTTTTTGCTCCTTTGATACTTACTTTCCCCATTTATCACTCTCTTTCGCTCTTTCTTTCTCTATCCCTCTCTCCTCTTCTCCCTCCCCTTTCTCTCGTCTTTTCTGAATATAATTTTTTATAATCTCTCGCGATCATTCTTCGACGATCTCGACCGCCTCGTCGTAACTTCTTTCATGTTCAAAGAATCAGAAAGAGAGCCCTGACCATTCCTCGTTCACACAAACCTTCCTTTTTTGACTCGCTCAATATGTTTCTACGCTGTGTTCAGACTCGTCATCTTCAGTAAACATATTCCTTCCACTCTTTCTATCGTTTCCTTTACCGCTCTCTCTCCTTTCCACTTTACTCTGCATCTGGATATTGTCTGCATATACGTACATATGCACGTACAAATGTACATGTCTCTCCCTCTCGCAATCGTCTGCGTCTTTGATAGATATCGCCCTCTCTCTCTGCTACTTTTTCTGGCTTCTCACACCTCTCCTTCACTATCTCTTTCGAGAGGAGATCTCCTTAATGTTTCTCTGTCCTACCTTTCTATCTCTCTCTCTCTCTCCCTCTCTCTCTCTATCTCTCTCTCTCGCCTACTCCTCCCCCTCCTTCGTAACTCTCTGAAGTATTCGCACGCTGCTGTCATGTATCACAGAGAGTTCTCATCGAGTGCGTCCTCTCATCGTCCGAACAATGACGCATTTCCTCGCCTATCTGGTCACGAACAGATGACATTTATGAAGATGCATAGAAGAATGGGCGGATTTAGAATGAGTGTCCTATTTGGGGTAGAACACAGCCCTCTCTCTCTCTCTCTCTCTTGGGGGGCGAACACTGCCCTTCCTTGGCCAGCCGAGCCAGACTCCAGTCCAGAAAACACCACGCCTGATTTATGCCCCACTATTGGCTTAGATGCCCCGTCTGGCCCCAAAGGCACGCGGTCCATCTTATGTTCTACCTCTTATCCTTCCTCCTCTTCTCTGCTTGCTCTCTCATGTTCACATACACACTCTTCTTACTCTCTTTCTCTCGCTCTCGTTCTCTCATCTCTCTTCCTCCATGATGTGCCCCACGTGCCCTAGTAGTAATCCAGTGGTTGTTGCAACTTCCTCGATTGGCCTGCCAACTTCTTTCATTCCGTCCCTGTCTTCCTCCAATGAATTCTCAGCCTGATAGTTGTGTTGTGAAGCGTGAATGATCCAACATGCGGCAGAGCAAGATCGGTTTTCTCCTCTCCCCCCTCCCCCTCCCTCAATCCCCTCTGGCACTGACCACCAACGCGGCTTGAGATTCTGCTCTGAAACGGACAAAAAAAAATCCTTGCTATTTTCGTCGCCATTTCTCTTAGTTTCTGTTTCCTTCTCTCTCCATCTCTTTCGCTCTATCTCTCACCTTTTTTCTGTGTTTCAGTCTTTACTTCCGATGTTTCGCGCTGCCACGTTTTCTGCTGCCCTCATTTTGCCTAAACATTCTCCCGTTTGATCATGTTATTTCTGTGTTTACCTTGAGTCCAGTATTTCTTGTGTCTATTTCGGCAAAAATTCCATCTGCTTAGTCTTAACGCGATGTTGAAGGATAAATTTAGATATTGTTAGCTTATCTTTGTGGATAAGTGCAGATATTTGCAAAGCCGAAGATATGATATCCGGATGATTATTAGTTGAATCCACTTACTAACCCCGTCATGGTGTCCGATTCAGTCTCCGCCTCTGTCACTGCTCTTGCAATGCTTCACCGTGCTCCGCCCGCGCCTCCGCAGCCTCCGCGGCAACCGAATCCATCCATGTCCAGCTACTACAACTACGAGGGAGGCAGGCCGGGCCAGCCTCGTCCGGCTCGTCTTGCTGGTCAGTCTGGCACGACAGCACGACAGCAGTTGTGCAAGAAAAAACAATTGTTTAAAGAAATAGAATTAAAGAAAATTAAATTTCGACATATCTCAAATCTACATACAAATGTACATGTTGTATGATGTAGCAGAGAAATTCTATATTTGACAGGGTGGCGAAAAGTACAGATGGAGTCGTCGTCTTTTACAAAAGTCTTTTATTTCTCAGACCTTATCAAAGCTTCCCACTCATTCCTGTCGTCCTTCTCTCTCAGATTCGCATGCTCTTTTGCATGCTCTCTAGCCTGGCTATAGACACAGAATGCCAGTTCGAATTAGTCTCACAATGAGCTCCCGAATAAATGTTCTCAACGTTTCCTGAGTAATCTCGGGTCCGTTTCGTGCCCTTGAACACGATTTCTCGCTAAACTCGCTATTTCGTAAATTGAAATATGGGCGGTGAATCTGGAGGTCGCGACAGGTGAGGGCGGCTAAACGGGGAATGCGTTGCTGAAGGTGGATGCACTTTCTTCCCGCATTCTCCCTCTCACCTTCTCTCATACACTCAATCTCTCGATTCCTCTCTTTCTCTGTCACTCTCTGTGTCTCTCTCTGTCTTCCTCACTTTTCTCATTAAGCGGAGGCCATGGAACTCATTCAACATCTGCTACAGGTGTTCAAATGAGTGTTGAGCGGAAAACAGTTCAAGGCATCCATAATTCGCCCCTCCAGACATTCTCTATCTTCTTCGCCTGTGGTGCCTCCTCCGTTCTGTCTTCTTCATTGTTCTCCCTTTTCGTAACTTCACTAAAGGGATCTGCTGATAATCGTTGAGCAGACTCAGGAGTACTCTTGGCCCAGAAGCCTCCCTCCCCTTCCCCTGCCTTCCCGCCTTCTCCTCTAACGTGTCTAGCAATGGTCATCCGATGCCCTTGCAGACAGAGGACGAGAGTGAAGAAGACACAGAGAGAAAGAGAGAGAGAGTGAGAGAGAGAGAGAGGGAGCAATGATGATAAAAGAGGAGAGGGAGAAGAGAGATCGAGAGAGAAGAAAGAGAGAGAAGGATGAGAGCCACCTATCTGCACATCCCTCCATCAGAGAAGCCGAATTCATAGTCGAGAACTCGGATTTCCGTCGCTGTTCATTTCTCGCCTGCCTTTATCTCCAAACATTTCTCACGTTTATATCTTCTCTGAATCTCTCTAATCTCTCTTTTCCAATTTATCTCTCTTTTATTTCTTGCCCTGTATCCTCTCCTTTTTTGTTCTCTCTTCTGAACAATCCATGTTCTCAGTCGGATGAAGCTGGACATACATACATACACATGTACATATCTACATACATACATAAATACATGCACGGAAACGAGTTTTTCATATTTGTAATTTTATTATTACATATATATTTTTTAGGTTATGTCCATTTTTCTTCAGCAGCCGCTTTTTTCTCCTCAGT
The DNA here is from genome assembly GCA_945643635.1 of Allodiplogaster sudhausi. Lineage (NCBI taxonomy): Eukaryota > Metazoa > Nematoda > Chromadorea > Rhabditida > Diplogasteridae > Allodiplogaster > Allodiplogaster sudhausi. The sequence continues at coordinate 2,380,535 of CALZFC010000262.1, read as the reverse complement.
TCATTTAATTTCCTTTTATGCCGGAATCGTCTGTTATTTACTACAATTCTGATCAGAAAAGTCTCGGTTATCAAGTACAGAGCGAGGAAAAGAATATTACATAAATATAATATGAAGAGAAGAGATGGCCGACTTGTGAACTTGTGCACGAAGAGAAGGGGACAGCCGGGAACGCCGTTCATTCTATTCCTTCACCATGAAGATGGCGATTTGCGACGCATCAGAAAGACCTAGGAGAGAGAGAGGGAGACAGACAGGCAGAGAAAGATGCCGAGAGCGAGAGAGAGGGAAAGAAAGAGGAAGAGAGAGAGAGAGACGGAGAAAGAGAGAAATAGAGAAAGCGGATAGAGAGAGAGGGAGAGAAATAAATTGCGAGAGAGGCATTCTTTATGTGCATATGTATATATGCAGAAGAGCTCGCGGCACCCTTTCTCTCGGTAGATGGCAGGTACGGAAAAAGAACGAGGCTTAATTTTTTAACTGAAAACTGTCGAATTCTTTTCTCCGTGAATTCTCCAAGTGGCGGTTTCGAATTTCTGCTTATGGTGCTGCGAGGTGAGAAGTTGAAGTGTGCCAAAGGGGCATGGAGGGTGGTGCATCCACATATTTCGTTTGTTTATCAAGAGATAGAAGAGTGATAATCTGTCTGAGAAACCAGGGGCAATGTCCATTTCTCGCTTGCTTGGACAGCTCGAGCATGAATGTCCAATGTTTCTGTCTCCACCTCCTCGAAACTCCGCCGCCTATAAGAGGACGAAAAATTGCGCTAGCATCTCGAAATGAATAATTGAAGAGTGGAGGAGGAGGGGAGAGAGTGGGAATGAGGGGAGAGAGAAAGGATGAGGAGAGAGAGTGTGTGAGAGTGAGAGAGGAGAGTATGCTTGGAGAGGTGCACGTATTCATGGAAGACGAAGGCGATGAAACTACTGAACATCTTCGAGACTTCCTTTATTCCCTCTTTTCATTCTCTGCTTATATCTACGTCTTCCTTTCTCTTCGAACACCATGACTCCCTCCGACTCCCTACATTCTCTCTCTCTCCTCCTACCTGTCTTCTCTATCTCCCCTTTCTCTTTGTACCTGCTCTCCCTCTCTCCTTCTCTTTCTCTCTCACTTTCCTTCCTACTAATATTATCTGAAATGTCGCCCAGTCGTGTGGAATTTATTGGCCCTTCGGCAACAATTTCCGTAGCTACTTTTTGGCGTCGTTTGTTGATCAGAGCGAGTGACGGCAAGAATAGAAGTAGGAAAAGGACATTCACTTTGGCCCGCTGGCACTATCGTTTGGTATTCATATGCGCAGCTGTCTTTCTCATTCTAGCTCTCTCTCTCTCTCTCTCCTACTCTCTCTCCGCCCTCTTTCTGTTCTCTCTCTTTTAGCACACACCTTCTCCTTTAATCTCTCTCTCCCTCTATGCCATCGCGAATTCAGCGACAAGACTTATTGTCGGCCGCATTTCTTCCATTTTGCATGGCCTTGTGCTGCCAAGTCCCCCTCCCCCCCTCTATTAGCATCTCTCGATTTCAGTACAAATTCCCTTCTGCTTCTTCGAGACACGTTTCCATTATATTCCTCTATTCTTACAATTAATCGGTTGGCAATTCATTCTAAGTCTCCCTTTATCCTCTCATTCTTGTTTTCATCTTTCGTACATCTTCACACTTCCTTTTGAATGCATTCACGCAATCGCAAAAATTGCAGAGAATGTCGAATCTGAGAGCGATAAAGAAGAGAAGAAGCAAAGAATGAAAAGTGGAGAAGATAGAGAAGCGAAGAATGTCCATACATCATTTGCTCGCTCCATAGGCTCCCTTTCTACCTCTTGCTTCTCTCCACTCTCTCTATCTCTCCCTCTCTTCCACTCTCTCTCTCCTGTCTCTCTCTTTCGATCTCTCTCTCTCTTTCTTATTTCTCCCCCACTCTCTATCGTCTCCCTCCCTCCCCCCACTCTTCAACTCCTCACACTTTATTCTCCCCTCCTCTTATTCTTTCCCTGGTTTGGCTGTCCTGGGGCGGCCAAGAAGGGGCGGCGCCGAGGCCGGAAAGGAGTGAAAGGCGCCGGCGGTCTACGGATCCCCTCTTCGCCCCTCTCTTCCCCTCTCAGTCTTCCCCTCTCTGTTCTTCTCTGCCCCCTCTTCACCCCCTTTCTACCCCATTCTCCCCCTTCCTCTCTCTGTTTCCGCCACACTATTGAGTAGTCAAATTTCGCGCAACGGCTTTTGAAGAGTGAGTCGGAAAGAGAGCAAAAAGAGAAGAATTAGAGAATTGGTTTACAAAGAGAAGAGAGGAGTGGAGAGTCCAGGCGGAGAAAGACAAAGAGTGAGCTGTGCTGCGCGAGAGAAGGGAAAAAGAGAGGTGAGTGACTAAGAGAGAGAGAGAGAGAGGGAGAGAGAGAGAGAGAGAGAGAGAGAGAGAGAGCAGGACGGCATTCCAACACGGCGTCAGCTCTGCTCCGTGTAAGTCGGAGCTACCCTCAAGCTTACTCTATCTCTCCTCTTTCCTTTTCGTCTCTCCCCTCTCTCGCTCTCTCACTCTTTCACTTCCCTTTCTCACTCTTCTACATTCTCTTCTCTTCTCCCCACCTTTCCACTTTCATACCGCGCAGTCTATCTCAACGGCAGGCAACATTTCCTTTGCTATTTCCTCAGCAATTTAAACTGATATAGCTCTTGTTTGTGACAAAATAAGGCTTTCCTCACTCGCAAGAAAAACATGCATATTCTTCCTATATACATAAGATACTTTTTATATGCCTACATATAAAAGAACTCAAGGTTGATATATGTATTTATGTTTTTTTTATACACAAGCGTACATTGTCCATTTTTACTCTGTGCACATGATGAACTGCTTCGGAAGTGACAAAAAATGTGTAAATATGCTCAGTTGTACTTCTCTATATATTAACGTACGTACGTACGACGTATATATGTTCATACTTACATACTATGTATTTTTAAATGATATTTGAAATCAGTAAGTGTTAGTTAAGCATATGTAGCTTATAATTGCCCGGCTTCCCTTTTAAGGAGGAGTGACGTCATCTCTGGTCTCCTCAGCCTCGGGTGACCTGTGCCCGCCCCCTCCGGGAGCCGTTCCCTCCTCCGCTTCGTCCTCCTCTTCTTCCGGAGTCGCCGCTCCACCCGGCGACTCCGACACCGACTCGGGTATCTGCGCCGACTCCGAGCAGTCCGCGTCGTCGCCCCGTCATCCGACACCCGGCACTACAGTACCCTCAGCGGCTGGCGCATGTCACCCAACCACCGTCGCTGCTGCGCATCACTACCAACACGTCTACCGGCAGCAGCAACAGAAGCCGCCGCCAAGCTCGGTATCTTTTTTCTTTTTTCTTTTTCTCTCTCTCTCTCTCTTTATATTTATAATGTATATATGTATACATACATATATAATGTAAAGTACCAAAAGTGTCATTCTTACTTGTTTGGTCAATGTACATATATGTACATATACACTTATGCATGTATGTACATATTTCTACAAATCGTGGCAATGCTGAGAAATGCGAAAAATAAAAATGGATTTTGTTAAAGATAAAGAGAGGAATTCTGCCCGGCCACACGTTCCGCCACTTTTCTAATGCTTAGCCCCATGGGTATATTTGAGAAGAGGAGAATGGAGTGGAGGAAAACAAAAGAAGGGATGGATGGATGACTGAAGAAGGAGGGGAGAGATGGAGACAGAGATTGAGAGAAGGGATGATAATGATAGCAAGAGAGAGAGAGAAGCGAATGATAACAAGAAAGAGAGAGATAGAGATAGAGAGGGAGGAGAGAGAGAGATAGAGAGGGAGGAGAGAGAGAGAGAGAGAGAGAGAGAGAGAAGAGCAGCAAGAAGTGTGGCAAAAGTGACAAGGGAGCGGCATGCGCCGCTCGCTGTCGCTTGTGTTGTCTGCGTGGTCGACCAAGCAAAGGAGGGAGAGGAAGATGAAGAGGGGCTGAGAGTTCGGATTCAGTGACGTATCACTTCATATCTGTGTACTTCTCTTCTACTGGCCATATCTTTATTACACTAACAATTATTATTCAGAGAGTTAGAGAGAGACGAGCAGACAGAGAGTGAGAGAGAGAGGGAGAGAGAGAGAGTGAGAGAGTGATAGTGAGGAGAGAGAGAAGAAGTAAGTTAAGTGGAAGAAGGGAAAGTGTGTGCGTACATGCAGCCTGCGTATTCATTGAACGAGAAGGAGAGAAGATGAAAACGGAGACTCTTTCACTTCGACTTCCTTTTGTTGACTTGAAGTGCATGGCTGTCCTCTTTCATGGGTGGTGGAAAAAGCGAACTCTACCGCAAAAAATATTTGAACAACTGCAACGCACGCCTTCAATTTCATGGTACGAAGACAATTGCCGCGGGCTATTTGGGATTGGAGAAGCTGGAGGAGGGAAGAACTGAAGGGATGGAGGGAAAACACCGGAGGAACACACTCAGACCAGGCCATAAGAAGAATATAATGGCAGAGAGGGAGGGAGTATGTAGAGGAGAGAGAGACAGAGAAGGAGCGACGAAGAGAGAGAGAGAGAGTGTGACGAGGAGAGAGAGAGAGTGAGAGAAGGAGAGACGAAGAGAGAGGTGTGATGAGTGGGTTGAGTTGGTTGAGGCGTACCACCGAAGTGCTCTCTACTTCCGTTCTCTCTCTCGCGACGAGCGTGCTCCGCCAGAGTCTCTCTTCCTCTCCTCCGACTCAGCCTTCTCCTCTGAAGACCGTGACTATCTCACTCCCAACTCTGCCAGGTTCTTATTTATTTATTTTTCCTTTGCCTTACCTTTTCGCTCTATTTTCCAGTAAGAACTTGAATATTTGAACGGATTCAGTTTTTGAGCGGAATCAATTTATATCTTGAGCTAGGTTGTAGAATTCTTCTTGTGCGGTTACATAGAAAATCTTTTCTAGTACATGCATGTATGTAGGCATTTTTTTTATACATTTCGGACATTCCGAAGGCGCCTTTGCAGAGTGCAGAGAGTTAAAAATGACAAGAAGCACAGTTAAGAGTGGTGCACCCCCCCCCCCGCGAGAGTGGAAAGAGTCAAAGAAGAGTTAGAGTACGAGCATGAAGTAACTGCCATTGAGCGAAAGGATAACTTTGGGGCTTTTGCTGCTTGGAAGAGAGTGGGAGAAGGAGAGGGAAACAGAAGGAGAGAGGAGACAGAAATAGAGATACGCATCACTGAACGCCTTCGATCTTGAGTTTTGTCTCCTTTCTCCTCTGTCTGAGAGGCAAATTCTCCGTTCGCTCACAGCTTTCACTCTATTCTCTCTCTCTCTCTCTCTCTCTCTCTCTTCCTCATTCCTTCTCTCTCTTTCTCATCCCTCTCTATCTCTCTCTCTCTCTCTCTCTCTCTCTCTCTCTCGCTTTCCTCTCTGTCACTCCTTCCCTCTTTCTCGTCATCTTTACCCTCCCTTCTCGTTCTCATGCCCTAGTTGCATTTGGAGAAAGTTTCTTCAAAATCGCAAGATGGCTTGAGAGCTTAGGCTGCATGCCTTATTGCACTCTTCAGAAAGTTCGCAGTGGTGTTTAGTTGTTCTCCAGTCTCTGGTGCAGAAAGTGGAATGATGTCCTTTGACATCATTGCTTTCTCGTGGTTCACTGTGTCCTCCTCCCCTTCTGTTCACTGTTTCAATCCCAATAGCTGCGAGTATTCCAATCGGGGACTTATTCTAAAATAAATAATAATTTGTCAATATTAAAACGGATAATTATTGTGTTGTAAAGGTATAAACTGCAGACGCCTGTTCGAGTCGGCGGCAGCAGGCGGAGGAGGGCCGCGCCGTCTGCCGCGGCGGCCAACTGCCGCCGAGCAATCCACAATCGCCTCCGGTTAGTCTCTTTGGCCTAGTGGTTAGTGACTAGCACAATGACCAGAACATCCCGAGTTCGATTCCTCCCCGAGCACAGCCTCCATCCCAGGTGTGAGCAACGGCGGCAACGCCGCGTCCGCGGCAACGCTTGCACGCAATGGAAAACCGTTCAGAGTTCGATTCGCTGATCAGGTTGGGAGAGATCCGAGATTTGGAAAAAGATAAGAAAATGAAGAAAAAAGCGTGTAAAGATGAAGGGGAATATATGGAGACTGCATTGAAGTCTTCTGTATGAACATCCAATTTGTTCATATCTTTTCCTTGCTGCCTTCTCAGCTGCTCATGCCTTGTTGATCCCTCTTGAGATTGGCTCTGGCTCTGCCTCGCCGTCTCTCCTCTCCACTCCTTCCACTTCCTCAAACAACTCTCCAGCCACTTCGACTGGTCAGGCCTGTCCAAGGAACGCGGCCATCGTGGCTCCTTTCCAGCAGAAGCGCCAGCCTTCTCCGCCCACGGCATACGGTTACCAGTATTTTTTAATTTCTTAACTTTCCACCATTGCGTTTTTAATTGGTTTACTGGCCAATAAAAAATAATAATTGATGGCGATTTTGTAGGGCTTTTAGTTATTCAAAATTTGATGTAGACAGCCGTCCAGCGTCGGCCTTCGGCTACCGTACTCCGCTGCAGCCGAACGGTGTGTCATCGGATGGGTCAGATCGATGCGACGGCCGTACGACTCCGCCCCAGTCGCACTACATCAACTACGATGTCGTCAATGGGGAGAAGAGATTTAATGGTCTGCAGTTTTCAGGATATAAAACCATTTAAGAGGAGTAAACTTCTCCGCCTCCAACCTGAAAAATTCTCCTTGAATAATGCCCCTTGTGTACATACTAAAGTGCCTACAATAGTGTAAATATGCCATATTCATTATTTTTATGGGATACATCGCAATCGTTTACTGTATATTCGTAATTTGAGGTCGCGGAGGGCGCGCCGGATACTCGATCGATGATGTGGAGGGACTCCCTGAACCGCCTTCCTATTCCATTGCCGTCCAGAGACTGGGTAGACGAGGAGGGGAGAGAGGTCAGGGATACTTATATATGTCTAAGAGAAAGAGAGAGAGAGAGAGAGAGAGAAAGAGATGGAGGAGAGAGAGAGAGAGAGGAGAGAGAGAGATGAGATCTCGAACCTTATAAAAAAATAAGAATTTCTGTGAGTTGCAGGCAGTCCATCAGCACGAAGAATGTCAACTGGTGAGGCAGGCTGGACGGCGCTTTCCACTCCACGCGAAAGTGTCCGCGATTCCATCATCCGGTTGGTGTCACTTCATCTTCTTCTTTCCTTTCCTTCTTATGAGATATAAACAGAATGAGAGAAACATCTCATCTTCTCAGCCAGTCAATCGCGGACACAATTGCCAGTCGCCAACAGCAGCGCCTTCTCTCTCAGGGATTCCCTTCCGCGGCTCCCCAGGTGCTGCGTTTTTTAACAATCAAACTAATTCTTGCACATTATAATATTTTAAACTCTTAACCAGAAATAATAATATTGTAAAGTGGAGAATAAAATGTCGCAGGCGCGTTGCTATCGAAATCGCTCGTCCTCTCTCCCCCGCGGAAGAAACAACGAGGAGATGGAGATTTTTTGGCATTCACAGGTTATTTTTTCTTCCGTATGCTCATGAATGGGTGCTTAAAACGTTTTCCATAACTTATATCTGAGATAGAATAATAGTAAGGTTAATCTAAAAGATTGAAAGATGCAGATGTCCCCTGAGACGGCTGCGGATGCTCTTGCCGCGGCGAGCATGGACAACTTGCACTTCTCCCAGCAGCTGGCCGCCGCCGAACGCTTCGGTTTCTCTCTCTTTCTTTGCATCTTTTACTCGAGTATTTTTTTCCTCTCTACAAATCAAATCAATCGCTTGTTGGCGTACTTGCGTTAGAGTCAACTTTTGCTGGACATTTTGATATGAAACGAGAAAAAATGTCTACAAATCGCAGAGCAGCCATGGAAGTCTGGCTAAAATTTGCGTGATCTGACAATGCAATGAATACAGCGGATACGGAGCCGTCCTCCCTCCACGCCTCCCGCCGCCGCCTTCCCGCCCTCCCTGGCCAACTCGGCGGCCCGCCCCTTCCCTCAGACTCCGCCTCCTACAATCGACGTCCTGCTTACAGCAGACAACGGTCTCTATCATATCATTACCAGTTATCATCCCTAATGATCAACCTCCTCTTTTATATCGTTTCCTGTCTCTTCCAGCCGTTGCCGTGCCCAGACCGAGATGGTGAGCCGCCGATCCGCGAGTGTCGGCCGCTACCCGAGTGCCGAGCACTTCTCTGACTCTCAGGACCATTTATCACCAATGTTTCTGCTTTCTTTTAATTAACGAGGGAGATTAATTCTAGATATGTATATGTATATGTATGTGGTATGTATCTACATACATATTTATAGTTCCTTCAAATTGGAAATCAAATTGATTGACAGAAACGGCGGCTCTGAAGAGCGAAGTGTTCGTGCGCAGTTGGTGGCTCTCGACCATCGAGGGTTCCGGACTGTGCTCATCGAAAAGGCAACTTCATCTCCTTTCATTCATTATTTGTGAAGTTGTAAATTCTCATTATTTCTCTTAATTTGCTTGTATTTCAGGTGCAGCCCGGCCCTTTTGGTTTCTACATTGCAACTGGACTTGTCAACAATCAGCGAGGTATTCAAGGATTTCTGGCATTTGTTTTAAACTTTGCTAGCTGAATGAAATAAATTCCTCCTTTTCAAGGTATATTTATATCCCGTGTTTCGATCGCGTCTCTCTCTCCCATTCTCTCCATCGGAGACGAAATCATCTATGTTGACGATGAACTTGTCAAAGGTGCACTTCCTTTTCATTATTCTTTTCTTTCTTTGTCAACGACGCTCAGTCTAAGAGTATGACTAACTGCAATCATTAACTGATCATTGTTTAGGCCGTTCGCTGGAATACGTGCAGTCGCTGATAGCTGGAAAGACTTCAGTGACAATCACCCTCCAACCCACCGTCGGGCCATCTCTCCGATAATCATCTCCAATTGTCTGCTTCATACTGGCTTCTACTTTTATTGTCTCACAAAAAGGTAGCCTCTTGTTGTTGCCAAGGAAAAGCCTCTTAAAGCCATAAGAGTAGATCAAATTGATCGTTGCCCGCTTTCTGGTTCAAAGTGTGGATTCAATTTTAACACTAATATGCTAAGATCCTCGAATTTAAATTTCCAGCTACTATTACTAAACAAAGCGACATTTTAATGCTAGGATCTGTGAAATATTTGAGTGTGCTTTAGCTGAACTGTTCTGCACTCTTTCTGTGATTTCTCTTCTCTCTTCGTTTCCGTTTCCTTCGCTCACTTCCCCTTTGCTGAAAACTGTTCGATATGTGATGTTCTCTTTCTTTCTCTTTCACGATGCCACTGGCCAATCTCTTTTGTGTCAAGTCTTAACACCAAACAAACCTCATTCCGTGTACTCTTTTTCCTCCTACCAAAAATGCTCCTTTAATTCAGCTTTACTTAAGATTCTCAAGTCTTTTACATTCTTGGAATAGCTGCATATGTTTCGCTCTTTTTAACACAATTTCTTATTTAAGTTCACATGTGAATTGTTTGAAATGTTTATACGAGTAAAGGAATTTGGCAGTTTTTATGAAAGCTTATTTTTGCAACGAATTTGTGAGCCTAATGCAATAACAAGCACAAAGGACATGTGATGGTGAAAAGGGATAGCTTAAAACATACTGAAGGTTTCTCGGCAGTAAATTAGCAATCTTTCTAAGTGACGTGATGAAATACTGATGCGAACAACCGAGCACTGTTCTTGTAGTATCGGAACGAATTTTTTAAGATATAAAAGCGGACACTGAGATTTAGCCGAATTGTACCTTTGTAAACATTGTTTCAGACTCAGAAGTACCTGCAGACAACGAATTATCGCCATTGGCCGCAGTTCCATCCCGCCGTTCCCATACATGTTCTCAAAGCTTTGAATCACAAAGCACTTTTGTCAAATGAGAGACAAATTCTTCTTGTCCTGTTATTGTCCAGGAAACACCGCCACTTCTCCATCTTTCTTGCGTGTCTGGAAATTATGGGGTTGGATAAAAATAAGCGATTATAGGTGGAATAATTGGAACATAAGTACAAACGTATGTACATATGTATATATGTATAAAGAATAATAAATTAGTGTTGACCTCTCGTGGGAGTTTGAGTTGTGAGGATATCGATTCGTGCAATGCGGGAAAGACGACGAACAATGTCCAAGTGTTGCTCAGTCGGATCGAGGAAACTGAACCAATGCGAAATGTCCAACTCGATTTCAAAGAACGGACCTTGGCGACGCGGAAAGGACGAGAACAGAAGCGGCGGACTGCCGCCAGCCATTCAACGGATTCAGCATCGCTTCCGAAATGAACCGCAGACAACTGAAATGTCTGGCAAACTTGCATGGCTAAGGTTAAAGAATTTACAATTAGGAGAAATGATTAAAACCTTCCGAGATTAGCTGGAGAAAGGGCTGGGACTTGTCTGAGGGCGTTGATTTTCTCGAATATCGCAGTGTTATTTCCTAAAGATGCGGAAACAGTGATAACTTGAGTGATGGATCAACAAAAATGGAATAACCAGATAGAAAGAGCGAATCATCAATGATGGGTCTTGCGGAGAAAGGCAAAATGGCAACGCGTGAAGAGTGGACTCCGATTCGAAGAGCAGAAGTCAGATTAGAAAGAACATTCCTTAGCTGAATAGACAATCTTTGGCCACTTGAGATGACTGATTGTAAAAAAAAATAATAAAAAAAACACTTGCAAGGTAAGAACAATTAATGACGTAAAAGATTTTTAGGCGGAAGCGAAGTGATTATCTGCATTATATGTACTTACCCACGCAATAGTAGATAGGTCAATGTCTCCAACTACGGCCAAGACAATATCTTGACGAATTTGACGGAGAGAAGAGATCTCAGAAGCCGCATTGGCTTCAATAACATTTTTGTGTAAGCTCTTCCTAGACGTTGTTCAAAACATAGTGATAAACGAAATATACAATTAAAGCAATATTTTTTGTGAAAAATAGGTTTAGCAACCCTGTTCGATTTTTCTCATAAAGAGACGTATCGGGTTCTGCTCCACTCCATCTCGTAAGTTGCTGCTCCAATCCAGAATACTCGATATGTTGTGCACCGCAAAGATGTAGTCTCCAGCTAAAAATGACTTCTTTCAAGCTGCAGGAAAACGGTAACGAACTGTAGACAATGACGAAAGTGATGGGAAAGCAAGCACGTTTTCTCGAGGTTCCAGAAGGATCGACAACGATTATGAAGTAATTCGCTGCTTTAGGGGGCGATGAAATATCATGATCAAAGTATCTGAATGGAAACTATTTATTTTGCCATTTTATTGTTTAAAAAAAATTGTACCGATGGGCGGGATCGATAAATTCTTGTGAAGATGACATTATAATGAAGTTGGATGAGCGATGTTCATTCATTGCGGCTTCTTCTATTAAACTGTTTTGGATGGTTGAGAGAGCTCTGAAAAGAGATAGATTTGATGAAATTTACATATTAAAATTTTTTTATGGACATTGAGAAGATAATCATGCTAACCTGCTAATGCTCGGCTTTCGTGGAGTGGAAGATGGTAGAGACACCCATCGCTGATTACAATGTTTTGAAAAGATCTAAAGGAAATAATATCATGTCCTCGTCTTGGAATTATTTGTTAACTGGAGAGAGTGACTCCGATTTAGTTCAATATCTGTGAAGGCCAATGCGACTCGGTTGTCGAGGCCGTCAAAGAGAAGTCGCCCACCAAAGCGACAGACAAATTGTTCGAAAAACTGAATAAATCAATTATGATGAAACTTGAGAATGAAAAAAGGCCTAACCTCAAGATCCGATTGGTCAGCTGAGTCATCAACGAGGAAGTGAAAGTGTCTTCCGATTGGCTGATTGTCTGACAAAGGTTCTGAACATTCTGAAATTACAAATTACTTTAAAAGTTATGCCAACATTTTCGACTGGCGGTAGATGAAAGGGCTGTGAGTATCCTCGGATTGTTTGCATCCTCGAGGTCATCCACCTTGAAGATGAAAAGTAAAGGAATCGAGGAGTTAACTGTTAGGGACCTCCATAGAATCCTCGCCCATCTGCGACAGCTGTGAACTTGACAAGTGCAATCCAATGCTGATTGCAAGATTTCTGACGCCCCTCGCTGCGAGAAAAGCAAAGGAAAGGGCATCTTCAGACTCATCCGGCCTGAGAATTACAGTATCCTGGTCAATAGTGGAGGGAAGAAAGCAAGTATTCCGACCGAGTTGAAGACAGAAGAAGAAGAATGTTTGACTTGAGTGGACGGTAGCAGGAAGGGGCATCCGAGAAGAGCTTTCCGTCCAGTTCAGAGAGAACTCTGCATTTCGTAGACTCCTTTCCATCCTTCTCCGACATTTCTTCAAACCGTGCATATCCAGGGAACGTCACGCGTTCGCGGTCCGTTTTCATTGTTAATGGAAGGCGAAGCGAAAGGCATTTCGATAAATCAGAAACAGACTGAATCTACAAGAACTTCACTGGTTTCCAAATTGCTATATCCAAAATAAAGAAAAGGAACTGGCATCACTGAAGCGACAAGTGATTTCCACGATCGATTCGACATTGAAGACGGCCAATGCAATTCTTGTCTGCTCTTGCGACACTTCGAACCGAGACAATAACTTTTCCAAGAATGATTGCATCTTTAAAACATGTAGTTCTTTTCTTCTAAATGCGATTAAATCAGCTAGACAAGTTTTGTCCCACCTTTTCAGCTTTGTTCATTCTAATCTGTAATCAATGAGAACGGTGATATCTGGCCATACCTCAAAACAAGACATTGTACAGTAAATTGTCTGTGAGTGATAAATGGACCTTATTCCCAAGGTTTTCAAGGCACAAATGGTTGACAGAATAAACCTGGCCGTCGGCAAGTAGCTTCACAGATCGAATGGGATTCTTAGTTCCCTCGTGTTGCCGGATTGGAAGGCGCCGCAGGACGTGCGGTGGTACTTTGTAGATTTTATCAAGTTTTCGAACATATGCATTCTAATGAGTTTAATGCAAATAAGTTATCAAACTCAAATACTTAATTATTTTATCTTAAATTACTGTGTTGATTGACAAAGCGGCAGACAGCGCGAGTGATTTGATTGGCGTAGTTTCTTGCAGATCGACGGACAGACAAACTCAGCTAAAGGAGAGAAACAGAGAGCATAACTCACAAAATCTCTTTGCTCACTGACCTGCATGGTTGTCTTTAACAATGTTGTTTCGTCTGCGAGAGAAGATAGAAGTGAGCGATCTTGGTTCTAAAATGTGAACATCAGATTTTGTTAGCAGGCAAAAGGTGAAGATGAATTCTTCTAGCCAACTTCGACTGGCACGAAAACACCATAAGTAGTCGTTCCCTTTGGCAAATATCTCCGCTGGCTCTGGACTCGAGAGATATCTCCATCCCTGAGGAGGAAAATGGAAGTTTACCACGCTAAATAAGAGTACGCTTCCTCTTTTGCTTTCTCACTCGACGTGGTCTGAGAAGACAAGAAGAGCCTTCCCCGCAGCGGGGCGCGCCCGTTGAAAGAGCCGATTCGCCTCTTCGTAAGCTCTGAAGTTGTCGACTTTCAAGGCATTTTTATTAGGCTGTTTAGCTGTTACTTTATTCTTTTAGAAAAAAGCAACTCATAAAGGAGACAAACTGTGAGATTCTTCCAACTCCTTGACCGGGGAAATGCAAGCGTTCGATCAGTCGCTGCTGAGGTAGATCATCACTCAGGCGGACAATATAAGCAAGTTCATTCAGGCAGAATAAATGAGGGAGAGCAAGAACTGACGGTTGAAGCACCCAGTTTGGAGAAGACGAGAAGAGCGACGTTCAGGGGAATCGACGGAGACTGGCGGGCGGAGCGGCCACCGAAGAGATCCGGAAGCAGCTCGTGCGAAATGAAGTACTTGGTCTGTGAGGGATCACGGAGATGTAGAGAGAGAGTGACAGAGATAGAGAGGGGTGAGAGCCAAGGCGAGAGAGAGAGAGAGAGAGGAAGGGAGATAAATGTGTATATGTACATGTACATGTAAACCGTGTTGAAGGTGTTGGCCGTTTTAGCATGAACAGATCGATGACGAGATCGATGATTTCCTGGCAGGGCGTCACTGCAAAAGGAAAGAGTGGAGATCGGCCTCTCGTGTGCATTCTGAATGAATGGCTTTGGAAGAAAATGAATAACCGAAAGTGGGTACGATCAGGCAGCGAGCATTGAGTTGTCTCTCCTCGATCACTGGCACGAGTTTCTGAGCGATGCGCCGCCCACTCGTGACGTCATCCCCCGCAGTCAACAGGGAATTCGCATCCAGAGAGTCAGACAGGGTCAACTCATCCAACAGGCGCTGCAAGCAATTTCTCTCTCTCACTCTCTCTCTCTCTCGCGCTCTGTCTCTATCTTTCTCGCTTTCCATCTCTCTCTCTCTCTCTCTCTTAAATTGAATTATAGCCAAAAATTAATGGTTGAACTTTGTTGGGGAATCCGGAAATGACAACGCCGTGAAAGTGCGCCCTTCTCTGAAGAAGACGAGCGAGCGGAGCCGGGTCTTCGCAGCAGTTCTCAGCCGAGCCATCTTGGTATCTGCGACTCATTCATTCTTCCATTGCTCTTCCAAAGGGGAATGGCTGACTCGCCGCGGGCCATTAAGATGACAGTTGACCTGATTTTTGGTCAGATGATTATTGGTCAAATGATTATTGGTCAAATTTTTGATGATTTTTGGTCAAATGATTGTTGGTCAATGATTGTTAGTCAAATGATTATTGGTCAATGATTATTGGTCAAATGATTTTTGGTCAGATTTTTTTCACAAATCGGTGATGTTTGGTCAAATTTTCAACTTGTGCATTAAAATATAAAAAAATTATCGAATAGTGCTTTGAAATGTGCTGGGCATCCCTTCTTATACTCAAGCACAAGAAAACTATCACAAACAATTACGAACCCCGAACACTTGTCAATTCTCCTGTAAAGGGAACCCAAGTAAAAGGAACTGGTATATGTTAAATTCCAGTTCGAAACGGAGCAAAATTAAATTCTACATACCCTACCTTCCTTTCGGCGCCGAAAAGACCTTCTTTGGGCGCCGAAAGGAAGGTAGTGTATGTAGAATTTAATCACCCTTTTCCCCGTGCTATTTCTCACTTGCTGCTTTTCCTCAGTATATCCGAGCCTATCTCCTAGTAAGCTTGTTTTGTCCGGGAGGTGACCAGCCTTAAGCCTGGTCGCTTTCTGTCCCCCTCCCTACTTGATCCCGTCAACGACCACCACGATTGGCCACACGCCCTTACCCAATGCCTGAATTTCCTTCTCCTGAGGCATTCTCTTCTCTACCTTGTTGTCTCTATTATCGCCGAGTAATAAACTCGCCTGGCAGGTAGTCATTGTCACTGTCGAGCTCAAAGACAAGTACATACATACACTGCCCCAGTCGCATTTTGGTTCCCTTATATTTTCATTGTAAAGTAAATCACTTATGAATTAAATATACCCTATTCTGTACATAGGTGGGACTTGAAGGCGAACCATAATTGGCAATATTTTCATTCGTAGCGCTAATTTAATTCGACATAATTCAAAATTGACCAAAAATCACAAATTTGTGAAAAAATCTGACCAAAAATCATTTGACTAACAATCATTGACCAAAAATCATTTGACCAACAATCAGTGACTAAAAATCATTTGACCAAAAATCAGCAAAAATTTGACCAATAATCACTTGACCAAAAATCATTTGACCAAAAATCAAGGAACCAAGACGACAAGTTGATCATTTCCTGAGTCGTTCTCACTCAGCACTTTCTCCGTTAGACGTAGAGCTCTAAAGAAGAAAGAGAAAGATTATGTTAAGATTATCAATACAATTTCTGCTCTACAACAAAAATGAAGAGGTACAATTTGATGTCGCTGGCCCCGCCGAGAATGAAATGTTGGCCGAGCGTCAAGTTGACAGCCAAAGAAGCGTCGTCTACCTTCAGCAGTTGTTTCAGCAGAATCCTACTCACTCTTCTTAGCTACTTTCGTCTGCCCTCAGCAAGCCTTTCAAGTTGGAAGTGCTTCTATCATTTAGACTCACTTGTTGATAGAGAATTCCGCTGCGTTCATATTCCGTAAGCTGAAGGCCATGTGGAGCAGAGAAGAAGACGAGGGACACTCGTGACTAAACGTCTTTTCCTTCCATGCATTCTACTCAGATTACGAACCTTGAATGGGCCGATTTGGGCACGGAAGTGGGAGATCAACGATACAACGGCCATTTTCTGCTGAAGTACAGTAAACTTTTTTTTTGTTTCTGGACTAGGATAATTAATTTCCGCTAAGTACAGAAATAAGCCGACCACTTGGACGTTCTCTGCCAGTTCGGCCTCGGACACTTCGATTACAAACGTGAGATCAACTCCGCAGACTTCCTCACCTGCGCAAGGCTCTGGATTCTCTTCAATCTCAATGTGTTTCCTACCTTTGCATCGAATGAGTCTTTCAACCAGATTCACGGTCGCAGTTCTGCTCTCCTCCGTTGCCTGGGGAGAGTGGAAAAGGAAGGAAGAGGGAGTGAGAGTGTCCGCCGAGTCATACTAAATTCACTATTCAAAAGTTTCTGAGAAGAATAATAAATAACAAATGTGATTGAATTGTGTAAAGCGTGTTCTATTAACTCCGATTGCGTCCTTCATGAGTCGTTGTCCGTCTGCACTTGAATTGACATTGATCCCAATTATTTGCGTCTCTAATTTTCCGCGGATCTCTTGAGTTATTCCGACGACATTCTTCACGGTTGCATTCCCGTTGGAGCTCAAGAGAAAATGGTATTATCAACTAGGTGATTATAACAGGTAGAAGAAGAGGAAATGACCCGTCGGAGAGGAAGAGAATGACGCTCCGAGTGTTCTCTTCTTTGAATCGGCCATTGGCACGAATCACCGAACGGGCTGCGTCGAATCCACTGAAGTCTTATAATGGTGATAGAGTTCGAAACAATGTCTGATCCTTATTACATTTCGAAAGAAGTAGCTCCAGTTTGTTCCGGTACATGATGAAGAGACTCTTCGAAGTGAAGATGACCAAGGAACTTATGCGTTGAGAACACCTTCAAGATAAACTCAAACCGAAGTTGTCGTAATCGAGCATATGAAATATAACAAGATTAGCAAAAATTCTGATTTAGATTGGTAATTCGCGGAATAACTAGCAAATACAAACAAGAGCAGAATTGAAAGTGACGAGGGCGAAGCGACTTCCGTTGTGCCGAGCTGCCAGTTCTTCCGATAACGCCCTCACCAATTTCATCGAATCCTAAAAGTGTTCTTTCACTCTCCGTGCCTATTCCAAGTATTTCAAGTGGGGAAAGAGACTACAGTATATCCATAGTCAAGCATTGACTGCGATTCGTCCACAAGGAACACCACGTCAAGGGAGCAGTCGTGAGCTAAAATAATATCAGACATACTTTTCTTTTCCTCCTCAGAAAATAAAGAGCGCACCGCGAATAGTTTGAAGACACTGAGGCTCCTCGCCGGGTCCCTTGCCTGGCCCGAATCGCTCGCACTCCTCCCCGCCTTCTGGCACTTTGACAGTGACTCCAGCAGGCGGAGCAGTTGTGAGGAGTGGCATGAGAGTTGGCCTCTCAGTCATTGGCGGAGGGGTCGGGGCACAAGCTTGAGCAAGAAAGGAGATTACTATCAGCATCAATATGTTAAATGGTATCATGAATAACCGCTGCAGATCCAGTCGTCGAGAGTTCGAATGACAGAAGGATTCAGAAGCCACGCTATGGAAGGCAAGACGTAGACATGCAGCGAATCAGATGCCAGCTGCAAGATTAGCATAGATATATATATGTACATATACATATGTACATATGTATGTATGTTTCATGGAAAGGTTACATCCATTTCAATAATCAGAATAATGTCATTCAGTTTCAAACAACAAACTGAAAGGAGTTGAGCACGCATAGAGCCGGATTCTGTGAGAAGGAGAGCGGAAACGGAGAAGGAATGGCTTTTCCTGAGGGAGGAAGCCACGCGAAGAGAGGAATCCATTTCACCTACACTTCTGAAAAATTGAAGTATATCCACAGTTGCATTGTGACTATTTCGAGAGGTAATCATCGTCTTTGGTGTTACCAACTCATGAAAATAGCTGACATGGAGTCGAGAATAACAATGAGATTGTTTGCAACTTCTCCCGCCGTAGTAAAGTGTCGCTTTTTTGGGGGGAGAACTGGCGGGACCTCCCCGACCCGGCAACTTGCTCCGGCACCTTCATCCCCCTCTACCCGTCACCTTCTGCCGGGAGGACGGCAGCATTTCTGAGGATGCATTACTGAGTCACCTTGCCTCTGTCAACATCTCCTTAGAGAAATCAAACAAGACTAGCATAGCGCAGAAGGTAGCGCGCTCAACTCGAGCCCTGAGTGTGTGAGGTTCGGGTCCCTATCGGGGCTGTATTCTTTTCAGATGTTTTTCATTCTCCAACTTACTTATAAGATTATTCAGTAAGTAATGCGTTGTTCAAAACAAGACCAAATAGAAAATTACAGATAATTTAATTTTAATTGACGGCTTTTCGACCAAAATTTTTTCTCTGCGCAACGCTATTTCGCTGTATGGTATTGTGTTCTTGGAATGTTGGTTAACTGCCAAAAAAAGTATATTTCGAGAGTTTTACTGCTCAACGTGAATTATACACAGCTCTCTGTATCTCATTACAAAGCTCTTACTTTGTACAATTCACAGGTATAGAGAGAGAAGCCACTTTCGGTCTCTTTGTATGTGAGTTAATGTGTTTAAATGGAAAGGAACGCTTAAACGCACAAATGTTGGCATTGTGCCACAAAACTTTAAATGCATTGTAGATACGTTCAATGGACACGAAATAATGCAAATTTTTGCAGAGGGACAGAGGAATGCGAGAAGAAGAGAGAAAAATAGAGAGAGAGTGGAAAAGAGTGTTGTAAGTGTTTATATTTAATGTTCTTTCAAGTGTTTGGCTGCATGTTTGGTTTTCATTTGCTCCGGAAAAGGCCGATCTCCCGGAGAATTCTTCGAGGACAGAGACATCGAGAGAGTATAAAAAACTGAGAGACAAAAGTTGCCGGGCGGGGGAAATTTGCGACGCTATGACCATAGCGTCGCAAATCTCCTCCAACCGGCAGGTCGTGTCTCTCACTTTTAAACACTCTCTCGCTGTCTCTGTTATTCTGCGAGGGTGGCCGGACATCATTTTGCCGGGTGGAGGGTGGGGGAACCCCGCCAGATCTGGCGGGAGACGCGTCAGGGACAGAGAAATAGGGCATTTTCGTGAGAGAATCAGACGTTTCCAGGTGAGGGAAGCCCCGGGAGTTCTCCCCCCAAAAAAACGACACTTTACTACGGCGGCTGCGGGAAGCGATGGTGCAATATGCTCTTCGACATATTTCAAGCCTCTGAATATTAGATATTTCTTTAATTAGAATATGAAACGTAAATAAAGAGGATAACGTCGCCAGGTTATGGCTGAATATCTGCTGAGGAGCGAGCGAAGACGGCTGAAGGCCGTTGAGAATCTCCCGCCAGCACTTCATTTCATTGCAGCGATGGTTTATTTGAACTGCCTGGTAATATTCAAACCTCTCCTTATTCTCGACAGAATTATTTAAGATAATAGTGTACCCTGCTACCGCCGTAAATGGCGACTTGGAATGTGACCCGGTCCCAGCTGCCATTCTCTGGGAGACTCATCGTGGCAGGCAATGCGAAGAGAAGCTCTCGAATCTGAGCAGTTATGAATTTTAGAAAAATAATGTCTTGAAAAATAAGACAAACAGCGTTGAGTTTTTGCTCGAGAGTTCCAGAAGCAGGGACCGCGCCGTCCACCAGAATTACATTGGCAACTGCATGGCCACGGGCATCGCAAGCAACTGGAGAAACAACTGATGAATGGAAGATTCTTGTAATCTGTGAGCTCAAAATAGCCCAAAATTACGGGATTACATAAATTAAGACCTCCTTCTGGCAGGGGCGGGGTGGCCCAGTGGCAAGTGGCGCCGCTCTTCATTCGATCCCTTGTCAAAAATGACAAGTTCGCCCCCCGCCCCGACTCGCGCTCGATCATCCTCAATCTCAATCAATCGACGCTGCTCCCGGAGAAACCGTTGGCTGGCCGGGCTAAGATCTGCCTAATCTTCTTCGGCCACTTCGTCGAAATCGCCGGTTCATCTCTGAGACGATAAGCTTTCAGAGTTTATTATGCTTCGATGAAGAGATCTCGCTTATTGTTTGTTATCACTGCCCGGAGGGGAGTGATAGGAAAGGAACGGCAGAGGAATAAAGCGAGGGAGAATGAATGCAGTTGGTTGTGATGACTGTACGGCCGGAACACGATAACTGATAGCGTAGCAGTCAATCGTTCCCTCCCTTTTCCTCGCTCTGCTTTCCGTCTTCATCAACAAACACTACACTTTCGTTGATCCATTTCTCGTGTACTTTTCTCTTTTACTCTAGTGCCATTTCGATAGCAAACAGTGTTCTGTTATTGCACCGAATCATCCCATGGATTTATCAAGGGAAGGTGTTTTAAACCGTCTGAGATAATCTTTTGATATCAGTTTACTAAAC